>JARUHE010132987.1:0-14454 GCA_031471125.1 Archaeomysis grebnitzkii | reverse complement strand
AAAAATATTTTAATATATTTCTTGAAACATTTTAATGAGTCATTCATTTCGACTCACTCGCTTTTTAGTATATAATTATATGCGTAGATCCAGCATTGTCACCAGTGAAGAGCGGAGAAGTCCAAATTCGTCTTCCAACTTTGTAGATCCAGCGTTGTCACCAGCGAAGCAGAGAAGTTCAACTTCGTTTTCCAACTTCGTAGATCCAGCGTTGTCACCAGCGAAGCGGAGAAATCGAATTTCATCGTCCATCTTCTTTACATAACAATGCCTCATTGTTCAAAAAAGTTCATCAAGCACGTCCGCAGCGTACACCTTGAGAAAAAACATTTACATGGAACATAACAATGCTTCATTGTTCAAAGAAAGTTCATCAAGCACGTCTGCAGCGTACATCTTGAAAAAAGACATTTAAATAAAACCTAACAATGCTTCATTGTTTTAAAAAAAATTCATCAAGCACGTCCGTAGCGTACATCTTGAGAAAGAACATTTAAATGAAACATAACAATGCTTCATTGTTTAAAAAAGTTCATCAAGCACGTCCGCAGCGTACATCTTGAAAAAGTTCATTAATTTTAATTGAACATGCGGAAATTGAAACAGAAATTCATAAAGAAAAAGTTAATTAATTTTATTTCAACACGTGAAAAAAAGAAAGAAATCCAAACATGGAATTTCAAAAAGTTCATAAATTCACGTTCGCAGCGTACACATTGAAAAAGTTCATTAGTTTATTTCAACATTAATTTTAATCCAACACGTGAAAATTGAAACAGAAATCCAAACATGGAAATTCATAAAATTCATCATTTCACATTCACAAAAATTCATTCATTTTATCTCAACTCGTGGAAATAAAAACAGAAATTCATATATCTCATTAACTTTATTTTAACACGTGGAGTACAAAAAACTAGGCGTGCTCAACGCAAACATTTCAACTTTACCAGTTTATTTTCACAATTCAAATTCACACAATATTCACTAAAATTTCTCTCGAAATCCTGGCAAGATCGACATTTATATTTATTCACTTATGAACGTTTATAGCCACTGTAGAATAATCTTACTTTAGTAATCTCAGGTTAGTGACAACGGCATTTCCGTGTCGAGGCGAGTAAAAAGGATAAAAAGTTATTTATTAATACTTAAACTTTATAACTTTCAAATACATAAAGTCTTACAAATGTTTGAGCCAAGACAAAGTGAAACATAACTTCACTTGTCAACAGTTGGTAAATGACTAAAGATTAATTTCTTGTTTATTCTTACTTAACGTTTATAAATAATATTCTCATGATGAAATCAAACATGACCTCACCAATCAATACATGAACAAAGACTGCTTAAACTTGAGACTAGCCTCGCTCATATTGTAACATTTGAAAAAGTCTCGTATCCACAATACAAACCGACCAGCCATACAAATGATTTTAATAGAGTATTTAATTACAATGTAGAACATAATTTTATAAATAAAGTTATCAATTTAATATGATAACTCTACAAGCTCTATGTTGTTTGAATGTGGGTTGCCTCACTTGTACTATTGGATTGACAATAGCACAAGTGAGGTAAGCTCTATTGTGTTTGAATGTGGGTTGTCTCACTTGTACTATTGGATCGACAATAGCACAAGTGAAGTAAGCTCTATGTTGTTTGAATGTGGGTTGCCTCACTTGTACTATTGGATTGACAATAGCATAAGTGAGGTAAGCTCTATGTTGTTTGAATGCGGGTTACCTCACTTGTGTCATTGTCGATCCAATTAGCAGGGCATAACTCCCGTCAGGGTTTAGTTTCCAAAGTACTTAACAAGAAAACAAATTGTAGTTAAAAAATTGTTTCAAAGTTCTTTTGTCTAATAATAATAAAATGAGATATTCTTAGGCTGAACATTTTTTGTTAGTGTATACAAATTTCTGGTGTTGAAAAAATTGTCAAAGCAAATTAAGGTTTAGAAAATAGTTTACTTAATACATGTAGGGCGTAAATCAGGAAAAGGAGGCACTTTTCAGAACTTCACTCGTTGAATATTTCTTTGTTATTTTAATATTATATATGTGTTATTCTAAGAAACTTTTATTCTTCACTAATTAGTGCGTAAATGGGTGATCAAGGAGTTATGGAGGTTTCTTATCAAATCTATCACAATATTCACATATTTCAAACATGTCCTTTTTGAGCGACATTTTATTTGAAAACTCATGAAGGTATAACTGTGAAACAATGCATGGCAAGTCCTAAATATCTGGCAGCAATGGATCAATTTAACTAGCAAAAGTATCTCGCAAGCACTCATTTTTTCATGTTATAGTTCTCCAGATACATAAGCAAGTACATTTTCATAATAAAAACATGTTCAAGAAATTATTTGAAGCTAAATAGGAAAAGTTAATAAAACTAATTTAGTTTTTGCCATTTATTAATAAAAAAAACTCGCAATGGAAAACAAATTATGAAAAATTCTGTATTTATTGCTTTATAAAGTTGATTTATATAATTACAGAACAGTCACTCAGTCCACACTAAATACATCTCTAGAATACCTTGGCATTTCATTTTTGAACACTAAAAATTTGAGCTAATTTCATAACGATAATAATTAGCAATGGTACCTTCAAGATAAATTATTTACTTATACTAAGCTGAATATATAAAATTTTGGCCGATGTCAGTACCAGAAAGGTAGCTTACCCAACATCAGAGCAAGCGTGCCAAAAAGAAAAAATAGTCCTATTCTATATCCTATGATGCTTAGATCACAAAAACATGAATTTTTAAGCCTCATAAGAAAGAACCTTCAATAACTAAACAATTATTACAAACACAGTGGAACTAGGAGGTACGAAGATCAGAGTAATGGCAAACCAGAGTTATGAAGTACATGAATTATGAATTCTCAACCCTAGATAAAACAATTGTAACTGTCAACGATTTCATTTTCATTAGTTATATGTCAAACAATTATTCATTTTTGTACGTTAATAAATATTTGTTTAAAAACATTTACATGTGTGTTTTTGTACATAACACCATGAAAGTTATATCAATTGTTTCATCGGACCTTTTATTTGTTGTATTAGATATAGTATTTACTTAGTTGTTTCATTAATCAAATCAATACTTCAAAACACAAATAATAAAACTGTTATGGTTACCCATATTTTATACATTTTCTAAGATTTAATTCATAGAACATCTTGCAGTGCTCCTCAGATACGAAGTGAACAAGTTATGAAGCAGCCAATACTTCATAGTTCAGGAGTTTGACTGTAGCTAGCCAATGTTCATTATTTGTTAGCTGTTATTATAAAACTTTGAATCACGAAGTTTTATTTATTTTTTAGTTGTAAAGCCAATAGAATAATTTAAAACCGTATATTTTAGATACATTTATTGCCAGCGGAGAACTCGTATTCCTGTCGTGATGGTATTTTAATTTTGAGCAATGGGTAGCTGGAAGAGTTTGGTCCAAGGGCCAAACATGGGAGTTATAATCTGTTCCAAAAATAAATTTAACCCTTTAATGCCTGCATTTTTATTACCCTAAGGTCTATAATACAATGAAGTTTGCATTGAACATTACCCTACAGCCGTCATTGTTCTTTCCCTACAGGCATTAAAGGGTTAAAGGTAATTGTCAATTTGGGTTCTTGGTTATGAAAAAAAATATACTAAACACTTTTTTAGGATACATAAATCATTGAAAAATAATGATGGGTCATTATATAATATATATATATAATGATGGGTCATTATAATTCTTCAAATTTACTTCCTTCCACTTATTCAAAAAAAAGAAAAGAAAGAAGAAAAAAGAAATGAAAAAAAAGAATAGAAGAAATGAAAAAAAAGAATGGAAGAAATAAAAAAGAAAGAATGGAAGGAAGGAAAAAAAAGCAGAAATGAAAAAGAAAGAATGGAGTGAAGAAATAAAAAAGAAAGAAAAAAGGAAAGAAAGAATTGAAGGAAGAAATAAATAAAGGAAAAAGAAAGCATAAATGAAAGAATAAGTAATCACGGTCAGGTTGATCACAAAAAAAGATCATAAGAGTATCGACTTATGTCACGATTTCGACAAAACGTTTTGTTGATGCAATCAATTTGTTCGAGATTCAATCAACAACATATCACATTGATACAATGTGTTGTGATGTTGATGGAACCATAAAAAAATTATTTAATCAACAAAGTTTGGTTGAAATCGCAGCACTAGTTACAATCTATTCAACATTGTCAATTTCATCTAATTTGACACTCAGATTATGTTGACTTATTACACAGGATTTTAGCGACAAATAGTATTTTGTACAAATAAAAAAATTGGTCGTTACACCGTAACTTTATCAAAAATTGTACATAAATTTACATAGAACAAAATAGCCTAGAAAGACCAAATACTATGGCGACATGACAGGCTGTCCGAACGTGTGTCGTTTGATGGCCTTGAAAACAGGAGATCCAGATTTGTCGAGCGCTTTGCTGTTCTTCAGGATCTTGAGCAACGGTTTGTGGATCAATATTGGAGAGGGAGACGGCTTGAGGATGGAAACGCCGGGCCGTTTTTCCGCGCTGAACTGGATCTGGGGACTATTTTTGATGGACGTTGTGTAATGGTTGAATGGGTGTTCCTTGTTCTCATTCATGTTGAAGATCAGCGACCGCCTGCCTTCCTTGTTTACGGTTTTCTGAAACGAAAAAGAGAACCTGTTTATGATTTTATGTAAACATAGAAGAAACATAACCAAGGATTTTAAAATGAAAAATAGCAAATTTACCGTTTCATAAAATAAAGAAAAACTTGTTTAGAGCTTTCTGAAAAAAAATTATATTTGCATTTAAAATGCTTCTTTTTCATGTGAGGAAATTAGCTGATGCAGATCTGCTAGAGCTGTGAGTAGGTGAACTATCAAGACAGTGCGAGTTAAGCATAAAGAAAGGTGTAATTTACATCCTTACTTGAGCTTAGCAGATCGTGCTATGCACCGCATTCGCCCTTTTTGTCACAGCCTGCGGGCTATAAGGATTGAAAAGAGGATAGATTAATAGAAAAGAAAATTCTTTAACCCAACAGTGCATCGAGAGAAAAATGTTTTCTATACAACAAGGCATTTTTAATGTAAATTTAACGTTTTTGGTTATTAAGCAGCACTACTTTATTCAAATAGATAACTACTATTTTACCTATATAGATAAACACTGTTCTACATAAATAGATAACCACTATTTTATATAAATAGCAACTGTTTCACATAAACAGGGAGCCACTATTTTACCTAAACAGATAAACACTACTTTTCCTAAATAGAAAATCACTATTTTATCTAAATAAATAGCCAATTTTTTTCTAAGTAAATACTATTTTACCTAAATAGATAGCCACTATTTTATCTAATTAAATATCCACAAATCTTAATAACCATTTAAAGTCTATTTGATTTAAAAAGTGATTATTAATTAGACTTTTTGACCCAAACTTTTTTTTATTGCAAACATGATGACAACAAATATTCAGGTATCATCAGGTCATAACTTCAACTGTTGTAAGTCTTTAAATAATAATTCTTATGAAACAAACTGATGTAACAATGCTACAGCAATGCCCTAAGCACTGTTAAGTTGTAATCTCGACCGCACTTTCTCGATTCAATCAATTTTTTTGTAATTCAATCTCACCGACAATGTTATATGATTTTGATTGAATCACAAAAAAGTTGATTGGATCACAATTTTTTTTATTGAATCAACAAAAATTTGATTGGATCACAAATTTTTTTTTATTGAATCAAAAAAAAGTTGATTGAATCACAAATTTTTTTTATTGAATTAAGAAAAAGTTGATTGAATCACAAATTTTTTTTATTGAATCAAGAAAAAGTTGATTGGATCACAAAAAAATTTGATTGAATCAAGAAAAAGTTAATTGAATCACAAATTTTTTTATTTAACCAAGAAAAAGTGTGGATAAGAACACAATAGTATAAGCAATGACGGCAAATAACCTAAACACGGAAATGGTCTTACTTTTTTAGGCGAGATTCGACTTTTCTTCTTCTTTTGGTTTTTCTTCTCCTTTGCAATTAGTTTCCGGCTTTTGATGAAATATTCAATTTCGCCTTCCTTCAAAGGGTTAGTCCAGGGATCGGCCGATGTGCTATTCTTATCTGCCTTCCCCAAACCCAACTGTTCGTCCTTTTTGTCGGAGAAATTTAGGACAACTTCTCCGTTGTTTGCACCGGACTCAGCCAGAGAAGGTTGTAGACTCAGCTTCTTCATGAGTTTGGACTCGTCATTCGTACTTTTAGGGTCGGTCTTTTCGGTCAGTATATCTGTTACGGTGAAGTCGTTGATGCTTTTCCGTTTCTTAGCCAGCACAACATTTGGCGATTCAACCGCATTGGATAACTTTCTTTTTTTTGATACATCATTGGAGTTTATACTAGACACCTCAAACTTCATCATTCCATTCTTAGGCAATAAGGCTTTGTAGTCAAATTTCGATTCAACGGCCATTTTGAGGTTTCGATCTAGGATCGTCTTTCCCGTATCCGGAACGCTCTCTTTTTTGCTCTTCCGTTTCTTGTTCTTCTTCTTTTTTGGAAAAATCAACGACTCTTCCTTTGTCTCCATTTCGTCGTCATCAATCTTGGACTTGTCGAGGGTGCTTGTGGCAACCGAGACATTGTTCTGTCTCTTTCTCTTTTTGCCAATGTCATACTTGTTACGTAATTTCTTTTCGTATGTCTGAAAAAAATTTTGAATTAATACAAAGCAAATTTTCTAGAAAGAGCATAACCTAACTAGTCTTAAATTATTTATTTACCAATCCATTGGATGAATATAATACCTGTGTAGTTTTCAATAGCTAAACAAAAACACACATTCACGAGGATAAGATTTATTTCCAAATATTTCGGCATCATCTGAAATATTTGGAAATAAATCTTATCCTCGCAAATGTGTGTTTTTGTTTATAATAAGAAACTTGAAAGTTTTTCAACAATATTTCAATAGCTACTTTAATGTTAACAACCAAATATAACTCATGTATGACAAGTCACATGAAGCTCCTCTAAAAAACAACTAGTAACATAAATTATTATGTTGAACACCTTGCATTACATAAACAAAACTTAAACCAAGAAATTTTGCGGTTCATACAATTTATTTTTGATAAATAAGTATTGTATATTGTTGAGATTACTCAAACAAGGAATTATTAAACCATGTTTGTTGTAGAGCTTTAAATAAACTAACAAATGAAATGACAATAGCACAAGTGATGTAACCCACATGCAAATAACAGACTTTACCTCACTTGTGCTATTGTCTATTATACATGAATCAACAATAGCACAAGTGAGGTAACCCACATGCAAATAATAGAGCTTACCTCACTTGTGCTATTGTTTATCCAAATACACACAATTTAAAAAAAATAAACACGACAATCACCTGAATTCTCTTCAATGCCTTGTCTTCTTCCTCGTCAAAATCGATGAACTCCCCCTCGTCCAGGTTGGCGCTGAGGGGATAGTGCCCGGCCACCAAGTCTCGAAACTGTCCTGAGAGTTTGTAGAGCATGGTCCGTCTCTGTTGTTTCACCTGTGGAAGACCACCCATCTTCTGAAGGTCATCAGCCAGCATGACGTAGTCGGGAACAATCTGCGGAAGAAGGACGTCGACCGCACCCGCCCTCGGATCCAAGATATCTGCATCTTCGTCCATCTCCACCAGATCTTCTCCCTCCTCCTCCGGGTCCTCGACCGAATCTGGGTCCACACCCTCATCCTCCAGAAGGTCGTCATTCTCAGCAATGCCGAGGTCGCTCTGCCTCATTAGATGCTTCATGACACGTTCCATCACCCTGTTTATGTAGGTCTTGATGGTGGACAGTGCCAGTACCTTGATGTACGGGCTCAAGAGGAGATGAATGATCTTCACGTCTGGGTGACGTTTCCTCATTTTGGCGATTTCTTCCAAATAAATGTCCGCCAGATGCATCTTCAGTCCGAGCGGCTTCGTGTTAGAGTTGTCTGAGGGACAGATGACCGTATCCTCGAGGATCGTGATGATCGTGACACAGTCGGCCGCATTCCACCACTGTTTTCTCATGTAGACGACTGTTTGACGGAAGACACGACGGACGAACATCATCATCTTATCGACACGGTAGATGTCGATTCCGTTCCATTCTCGGGCAAAGGTCTGGAACGCAGCCTTGATGAACATCTGTTTGTCGGTGTTGTTGTGGATGCTTTGGATGAGCATACTGATGTCATCTGCTAGCGACTCCTGTGGAAAAAAAATATGTTAAGAAAGAACCAACAATTGGCACATGATCCCTAGGAATTACCATTGAAGAGGCAGGTCAATATTTTAAGGATGCCACATAGTCCAATCCAATAATAATTCCTATGGAGCATGGGGCAAATATAGTACTTAAGCATTGACCTGTGGAGTGGACAAGGTGGAAGCCTAAAACATTAGCCTGAAAATTAGTATCTCACTCCAAATACAGTTTAATACATGTAATTTATTCAAACCTCGCTAGGCCTTTACAGTTAAGAATTTGGCATTGATTATCAAGGAAAACATCATCTTATACATTTTGTAGAACAAAAAGAACATTAAATTTCAATAGTTTTTCAAAACAAACAAGCACAAGAGTAAAGCTATGCATTAAAAGCTGTGTTTGTGTGTTGAAAAGTTTCTAAGATTTTGGTTAATCTTGAAATTGATGAGAAATTCGCTAAGTCTAAAAAACTCCTAAAATGTTTATTATTAAAAAAAAATATAAAACTTTAGCAAAAAAGTCCTTCAAGTATTCTATCTTATGATCTCCAGTTCTTCCATTTGTTTTAAATAAACTTTTCTCTAAACCTTCAAATAATAACCATGAATTTCAACTTTCTTATAAAATGTATGTTTTATTAATTCAAAATAAAATCTTTAGTGACACCAATATAGAATATTATGTTCTTTATTTTCTTTTAAACGAACTGTTCTGTCAAATAATTTTTTCTATAATTTTGTAAAAATGGCATAGTTTCATTGACTGCCCCAAAAACAACAATCAGAGGTTGTTTATAGTCTATAGAAGCTGCTTTTCAAGCACAGCTTAATAAGAGAGTATCACCAAAAAAAATTTGGGTAAGTTATCAAAAAAAAATAATGTTAAGAACTTGAATTTTGGATATTGCTTCCATTTTTGTTTTTTGGTTTGAGAATACAAAAATTAAAATCATGAACAGAAGAAAGTCATTTATGACAACAAGAACCATGGTGTCATAAATGATTGTTTTTCTTTGCTTAAAATTTCTATTTTTGTACACCTTTTACCCAACAATTGTCATGAAGTAGCCTATTTCTGCAATAAAAACTGAAAAATGGCAAAAATGTGCCATATTCACAAAATTTTGAAAAATGGTACCCTGCCCTGATCATAATAAATTAAAATCCGAACCTGAATTAGAGGTTTGTCACTCATGTACATGGAGTAGAAGAGACCTTTCCAGATGTTCAACATATCATCCAGATCAAAACCTGTAAAAAATAAGCCAATCAGATCACAAGAATTATATGTGGATGTAAAAATAAGCCATTTTGAATGCAAAAGAAGGCTGACAAAAATTGTATTCTATAATTTAGGATAACATACATTTAGCCATTTAGTTGTTTCATATTTTTTGTAATTTTAACCAAATCTTTTTTTAAACTTAAATAATAAATAAAAATGTTATGTTAGGTTTTCTAACAAAATCATTTAAAACATCTACAACACTTTGTGTAACAATACAAGATCAAGCTTCATGATAATTTTTGTAACAAAACAAAGGGCTTGAAATTTTAAAAGTGACCCTAAAAATTTGACATTTGCACTCCCGGCATTTGGACAAATCTGCCAAACTTTGCATCAGGTCAGTGTGCAGGGCATTACTATTAGATGACTTGATGAACAATGGCCCTATTAGGTCCCTTCTCTGTTCTCTCACTCATTTATAAATATGAGAAAACCAATTTCATATTGAATTTTCTTCAAGAATTTGTACATGGAAGGCTATTTTTATTTTATAAATACATGTTATTTATATAATTTGTAGTTGGTTTTCATAGAAAAATAATGGTAAACGCTGGAAATTCAATATTATGAAATGTTTTTCTTTATCTCCAATTAGTATTTACTTAAGATTCCATGAATTTTAGTTGAAAGTCCTAGAAAATAATTTCAATCAATGCAGGTTTGCAGGGCATTGCCATTTGATGAATTCTTGATCAGTTGCCTTTAAATTATAGGGCCATTGTTCAACAATTCATCAAATAGTAATGCCCTGGCAGGTTATATTTTGTACAAGCATTCACAAATGGAGGGCAATTTCTATTTTATAAAACTCTTTATAAATACATGTTATTTATATAATTAGTAGTTGTTTTTTATAGAAAAATAATAGTAAGGCTTTGCAGTTCAATATTATGAACCATAATTTTTTTGTCTATTCAATATTTACATAGATAATAGATTTGATGAATTTTAGTAAGAAACCCAAAAAAATATTTACAATAAATTAAGTAATTCTTATAATTTTATAGTTTTTTTATTTCGACTGACTACCACCAGTAATTTTGTAAAGATAAGGACTTCTTTAACTGCTTGAATAAAATAGCAATGCCCTAGCATGGTGTCATTATGTCAAACTCTTTTTGGACAAATAGTAATTCTAATGGAGATTGGAGTATTCACTAGAACGGCAGCTAAAGCAACACCCTGCAACCCAAAATATCAAAAATACTACCCTGCTTAGTAGTCTGCCAAGAATAATGTTTCTTATCCTTCCAGTAGGGTGTTGCTTCAGCTGCCATCAACAGTGAATTCCAATAGTAATTCTAATGAAGGAATCACTAGAACGTCAGCAAAGTGCTGATTCTCAGCATAAATTTGTCGATTGACAAAATATCCTTATTCCTTAACTTCAGAAATGTTTTTACTCTACTTGAATTTATATTTTTGGATAATTTTTCATTGAGTTCTATAAAAATCATCTTGTTCTATCTATAAGCAAAAAAATACTTGTTATTTCCATTTTTTTATAATTGAAAAACTATAAGCATATATAAAGTTAAGGATATTTTGTCCATCGAACAATTTATGCTGAAAATCAGCACCCTGATTACAGCAGCTAAAGCAATACCCTGCCTTCCACACGCTTTTGTCTTCTTTAACCAATAAACAGTCTATTTGCTTTTGGGATGGACAGCATTAATAGGAATTTATTTTGGTAAATGTCTTTGCAAAAAACTTCAATTCCTTTAAATATGGGTTTCCGGTGCATGGTTTTTGAAAAAATAAATATAACCTTTAATATATTTTTTGAATGTGGAGATTACGTCTGACTGTTATCAGCTAATTGTTGTTGGTTTTTGAAGGGGACATTTTTACACAAAGTTGATTATTCTAGTAGAAAATTTAACAAATTTTATAGTATTTTTCCTTACCAATTTTTGTTTTTGCTTAATAATTAGTGTTTTGCTCAACTGTTTTTTGCCTTTCTTCCCTTATTTGTACATTTCCACATTCTACAGATGATGGCTCCTCCTTTTTATGTACACATTCTACATACGAGATAATGAGAAGGCAATTTTTGAATTTCTATAGTTCCTCCTGTTTTTATATTTACACATTCTACAGATGGCTAGGCTAGGCTTAATATGTATTCAAAACTCTGATTTTCACATTAAGAAAATATGAGTAATCACATTCACAATGTGCCAACTAAGATCAATTAATTCAAAAACTCACTGAATTAATTTTTCAAAATATTCAATTTTGTGAAAAATATATTAAGGTTAGCTTATTTTTCTTCAGTTGAATATATAGATTTACTTATAAATAATATTTCATGAAAATCAATTATCTAATAAATGTATTAAACAATTAATAATGTATTTAACAATTATTTAACATTAAATGATTATATTTATTTTATTCACTCACTATGCTAAAGGACTCAATTTATCAAAATTTCTTGGACTCTCTGAATTGCACATTCATATTAAGAAATTGTTTTTTTGCTATTTTTTATCTTGGGATCCTAGCAACTTCTGTTCAGTGTTTTACCAGCTTTGGTAGAATGAACATAGAGTGTTGTTATTGTAAATGAATGGTATGTAAACAATATTTTTTATAGAAACTATAATTTTGAAATAGCTGTATAAACAAACTGAAGAAATATGAGGGAAAATACTTAAATTACAGTAAGTATCATATTTCCCTTGTATTTCATGTTTATATATCTATTTTATAAATAGTTTCTACAAAAAATAATCATTCACGCTGACGTAAAATTTGGCAGTTGTCGTAGAACATGGCCCAGTGAAACAGTAAATTTACCCAAAAAATTATCTTAAAAAAGTTTATTTCTGCTATGGAAACTATCAAAGGTGAAACTTAATAAAGACCGCCATTTCCGCGTCGAACACTGTATGAAAACTGCAGTATTTAAGGAAATTTTAGCAATAACAGGACCCACCAAACAAAACCTAACTTTAATTTGCTCCTCAAATGGTTTTTTGGTGGCCAAAAACACCTATTAGAACCAATACACCAATTAAAACCTACTATGCATTTGCAACTATTTTACAAGTAGTTTCGAGAATAAATTCCCATGTAAAGCTGCCGGTCTTTACAGTGTGTAAAACTAAAAAATTAAATGTGTCAGGTTTTTAAAACCAGGAAAAATCAGGGTTTTCTTTATTTTGTATTCAAATGTATTGTCATCTAAAACTGATAACAACTTTGAACAATCAAGTGTAATTTTATAAAAATTAATATAAATGATTCAAATAAAGATAGCTAAATTATGATAAAATTATCTAACTCGACTCACGGGCGTTGATTACGAACAATCAATTTAATAATTTAGGCAATCAATTAGCTCAAATAGAGTTAGCTATCTCCTATGACAAGCCAACCATGAAAATAAAAGACTAACAATAAATTCAGAATTACATACTTCAAACTTCAACTTGTCAACAAACAGCCTTCAAACTTCAACTTGTCAACAAACAGCCTTCAAACAACCTCATCGCAAGGCAGTCCTGTGGGTAATGGACCTTTTAAGGGTTGATAGCTAGCTAGGGTTGTTCGAACCTGATCTTTAATTAATTCGTTTAGCTGCAATTATGTCAAATATAAACATTATTGTTTTCATATTTCAATAATAAATAGATCAAAGTTCACTATTAATTGTTTTAATTGCCCGATTTCAATGTGCCAAATAAGATCAATTAATTCAAGAACTCACTGAATTAATTTTTCAATAAAAGAACGCTAAAGGACTCAATTTTGTAATAAAATGTTTGAAAATACTTTAGCAAATATCAACTTCTTACACCTTAAAAAACCTATTGAATCAAAATTTAATGTTTAGTCTTTGTCAATTGACATTTTTGACACCCTGCTTTTGCTTAACCATATGATAGTCCTCTTCATTTATATTAAACTATATTTTTTTAATTTATATAGATTATGGAATATGTTTTGACGAAACTTAAACATATCTGATAATTTAATGTTTTGTCTTAGGCAAATTGACACTCTGTTCAGTGTTAAGACATTGGGAAGTAATTTAACAATTAACAATATATAACTTATTTACCTTAACATATAATACTATAAATGCTAAATAGTGTTGTCATATCTTCGATTCTTAGTAATTTTTCCGCAAAAACACACTTATTTTGTCAACAAAAAAACATAACAGCACAACGTGAACGTAAAATGATAACAGCTTTAAAATAAACAAATGAACTCTATGGACTCAATTTTTCTCAAAAGGCCTCGAAGTAATTCAAATTTTCTGTCTAAAACCCAAATGAATTAAAGCTTATTTTCAATGGCCTTGTTTATATATACACATACTTTGTTCGACTAAATGAAAGTTGTTAGGTGATTGAAAATTAGTTCAGCTAATTTGTAGGATAATTATTTTTATATATTAACATTTAAAGTGTGATAAAAAATAGATTAAGTAAAGGACTCTTTTAAGATTGTGATCAATTCCATGTTTAATGCTACTGATTAAACGGGAAGCCATAGGATAATGGTAAACAGAAATATTATATAAATAAAATTTCCTTGTTCTAGTTTATGACGTCACAATTGACTTCCAATATTCACGGCTTATAAATAAAGTATGTATTTTTGTTGTGTGTTTATTTTCAGTACTGAATGTTCAAGACCATTGAATATATTTAAAATCTGCCATTCATACAGCCTACTTGAATATTTCACCTACAATGCCGATTAAGAAAACAGGTTAACTATTGTACTGACACATATATATACCGTCAAAAGGGCTAAGTTCGGACCTTATTCGTATATTTATATGTATAACTTTTTTATTATAATATGTGCTGTAATAATAATTCGGACTTGGGTACCCTTAACGG
>JARUHE010132876.1:10000-14456 GCA_031471125.1 Archaeomysis grebnitzkii | reverse complement strand
AGACGCATGAGCCAGTGGAAAAGCATTTAACAAAAAACAACTATAACTTAAAAAGTAAAAAAGTTAGTTCCTTGAAATTCAAATGGAACATATAAAACCACTTAATTACAAAACTAATCAAAAACAATTTTAAACTATAAATTGGACATTTTTGCAATTTTTTTAGCTAAATTACTACATTTTACAATTTATTAAAAAAAGTTCTAAATTTTTTAAATTTTTTTTTTTTGTTTCAGGATTTACCTAAAATGTTTCTTCAAAAGTTCACATAGAAAAATCATCAAAAAAAATGTTTCTTCAAAAGATCACATACAAAAATCATCAAAAAATTTGTTTCTTCAAAAGATCACATGGAAAGATTATCAAAAAAATAACAGACTACGAAACAAAAATGGCGGACAATTTGCGTCTACATTGGACCACGAATAAGACCTAAATCTAGTGCAGACGCATTTTTCAAAGAAACTATTACAAAGGTCTTATGTTGACATTTACAAAATTGAAGTCTTTAAGACTTTAACAACTACTTGGAAAGATGCTGGAATGATGTTGGTAAGAAAATCAGGGAGAAGATATTACAGAGACATATTTTACAAAGGTCTCCATTCTCTTGTACTACAGTTAAACCTGAGAGTGAAATATCAAATCATGTTTCAGTAGGACCGGATTTTGTTCCTTTAATTCAGTTAGTACCGACTATCTTAAGCTGGAGGCAGCGGCTCCCAAAAAGAACACCAGTCTACATTTTTTGATAAAAAACAATATATTATATATTTGATTACAAAATACATAAAAAATACAGAAAAATATGAATTTGTTAATTTTGTTAAATATCAATACATTATGTAAAATAAGATTTTTAATGTAATTTTTTAGGTATAAGCCATTATAAGGTAGATATAAGTGATAGAAAACTTAAATTGTACACCTTCTAAATAATTAGGGGCCTATATAAACAAAAAGAGAAATGCGTCTGCATGTGTATGTGCATGGCAATGTGTGTGTGTGTGTGTATGTGCGTTTTTAAGTGTGTGTGCATAAATGTACGCAGAAAACGTGCTTAATCTATGATATAAAATATATTTGACGAATAAACTTTCATATAAACTGAAATTTCATGAATATTTATGAAAAATCTGATTAGTTTTCCACTTGAAAAAACTTTTTCATTATTAAAGAAAAATTGACCTTCAGATTTTTTACGCCGAAGTAAACCTACAACGATTTTATTATTGCAATTATTATAATTCGAAAGCAGGTTGTGGTAGAGTGTATAGACACTTCTTAAATAAGGAGGAAGAGATTTTAAGAATATTTAAAAAGGGATTTTATTCTATAAATACTTTATTACATAAGTTTGTTGGACGAATTTAAAAGAAAAATAGTCTTCCAAAGTATTAAGCTGATACAGTTTTTAAATAATGAGCTTATCTTAATGGTTGTTTAAAACATGTTTTTGTATCTTTTTTTAGGTAGATTATTAAAATTAAATAGTATTTTCTAGTTTTATAATTTTTTACAATTTGGTTCAACTTCAGGTGGATTACATACATAATAGTATACAATCGTGTTAGATAATGTTGAACTTGTGTACGATTCAGTAGAATAATGGTAGCTGAGGTACTATGAAAAACCAAGATATTTTTAGTTTAAGAAATAATTTTCTTCCAGGTAGTTTTGTAGATTTGACAAAAATATTTGAATTTATCACAATACCATATTTTTTAACTTCTTGAATGTTAAAACTCTTCAAACACTGTATGCATTTTCTATATTATATGTGTCTGTGTACGTACTATATGATTGTATAAGTCTACATGTACATGTATGACATGACATCTCACATGTATGTGTGTGTGGGCGTACGTGCGTGTGTGTGGGCTGATCTATGTTGATGTGTAGACCAAAATGTTGACAGAAAGGTAATAATAACATGGGACTTTATGTTTGCCAGAGATAACACTTCTGGTGAAAATATTTTTTGCCATTGAGAGACAAAAAGTTCTACTTTTAGCGACGAATTCCACCAATAAAATATTTCACTGGAGCTTTTCTATCTATTTTTGTCGATTAACTTGATTGAAATTTCAACTATTTTAGTTCACAGAGTCACGACCAAAATATATTTATTCTGCTGCAACGAACAACTGGGCGATTGCAGTAAAATTTATCATTTACACAAACAAGTAATTCAGTTTATTTATATCCCAAATAAATGAAATGTTCGCGTTGATCGTTCTTCAGTTTTGCAAATTGTATTTTCGGAGTGTTGATTCACTATTTCGACTCAAAGGCTGAAATGTTTGTCTTTTTTCCAAATTTATTTAGTTTAACATAATATTACACTGTCCCGTGCTAACCCAAAGAAAAAATGATCAGTATTTGAGCTTTCATGTGTAGCAAACTTTTAGACCAATGTTGAACATTGGATCATAAGGATGATGGTTAAACCACAATACTTCTTCACTCATCTCTGTGAAATTAATGAAAGCATTTCTAGGTGGGAACTTTCGAAATTTCCTTATAGTCACATTTACACAAATATATTTTTAAAAACCTAAACAATTTATAATGATTTCACCATAAGCTCGGTTTATCATCAAGTCTCTTTTGTAGCTGTGTATATTGTCATTCTATGTGGTTTTGATGCCACATCAATTCATTGTGGTTTTGATGCCTGCTAAATTCAATGTGATTTTGATGCCACATCAATTAAATGTGATTTTGATACCACATCAATTCAATGTGATTTTGATGCCACATCAATTAAATGTGATTTTGATACCACATTAATCCAATGTGATTTTGATGTCCCATCAATTCAATGTGATTTTGATGCTACAACAATTAAATATAATTTTGATACCACATCAATTCAATGTGATTTTGATGTCACATCAATTCAATGTGATTTTGATGCCTCATCAATTCAATGTGATTTTGACACCACATCACCTCTATGTGATTTTGATGCCACATCAGTTCAATTTGATTTTGATGCCACATCAATTAAATGTGATTTGATGCCACAAAAATTCAATGTGATTTTGATGTCACATCAATTCTATGCAATTTTGGTGCCACATCACTTCAATGTGATTTTGATGCCACATCAATTCAATAATTATTTTTTCTAGCCAGGCAACTTATAAAATAATTACAACAGTAATAATACAAAAATCATCCGTTTTTGTTATTATTTTATGACAATAAATCGAGATATGTCACAACAAACATATTCACACACACACAAAAATCAATTAATTAGTTTGATGCAAAGCAAAGTGAGAAACAAATTAACAAATGCAAATGCTTATAAATAATTGAAAAATCATGAGTGTTTCACTTTTTTTTTAATTTTTATCATAACATTTTCATTTTAGTATTTATTTTAATATTTATTTGAATATTTTATTTTAATATTTATTTGAATACTTATTAGATCATTTTATTTTAGTATTTGTTTAGTACTTATTAGAACATTTTATTTTAGTACTTATTAGAACCTTTTATTTTGGTATTTATTAAACATTTTGTTTTAGTATTTATTAAAAATGTTATTTTAGTATTTATTTGAGAATAAATAACGCCTGACTCGTTTAATAATTGAACATGACGAATTGTTTTGGATAAAGTGGTTTCACTTCTCACTTTTGTTTTAATTAGATAAAATTGTTATAATCTTTATTTATTCATAACTTTTATTCAACTTTGACAGTTTGTGTTAGAAAAAGTCATTAGGTTGGATTATGATAGGAGTATGTGTGCTTGTGCACGCATACAAGCACACATGTACACGCACGCACAAACACACACATGTACAACGTACACGCACTCATACATGTACATGCACGCACTTATGCACGCAAGAGCGAAAGCACGCACGTAAATACACATACACAAACACACACACATATACACACCGATGGATTCCAAATAACTTTACCCTAATCATAAAATCTTATAACAAATGAAAGCAGTTCTTAAGTTAAATGAATTACACCTCAGTTAAGTTCAGACAACAAAAACAAGAACAGTACCAACACAATGAAAACCCTGAGTTATGAATATCCCGAGTAATGGCAAATTTAATTTATGAAGTGCATGAAATATGAAGAACTTTTAATCTTTTTTCTAAGAGGATTTAAGTGGCATGGAATTTTTTTAAAAATACAATATAAAATACTTGTAATCGCCAACGATTTAATTTTTATTATACTTTTGATATGTCACAACTGTATTAGTTGTTTTTATGTGTTAATAAACTCTTGCTAAAATATATTTAGATGTGTGCATTTTGTAGATAACACCATGCAAGTTATACCAATTGTTTTACCTGAACTTTACTATTTTGCATTTGATTTACATATAGTATTTACTTTCAGTTGATTTATATATAGTATTTACTTACAATTGAGTTGTATATAGTATTTATTTACAATTGTTTTATTAACAA
>JARUHE010132876.1:0-5000 GCA_031471125.1 Archaeomysis grebnitzkii | reverse complement strand
ATACTTCAGAGTCAATGCTGGGTCAAATTCAGGCGTTTTAATACCCCGTTAATATTATTTAAGTACCTTTTAAGATATGTTTGTTCATAAAATTGCGACACTAACTTATTTAACGGCCTAAGGATTTATTTGGTACTTAACTCAGTTCAAAAGTATACCAATAAGCAGAAACAGAGATACAAAACTGCTTTGTATATTTTAGTGTCCTGTTTTGACAGATAACGGTATCAAAAAATGTCTTTATAATTTGGATGTAAATTTTAAATTTTGTTAGAAAGCGAGATCATAAACTAATCTAAAAATCTTCATTATTTAAATTGGAGATCCGAAACAGCACTAAACGGCTAATTAATATCAAAACAGTATAATACAAGACAATAATTTACAACTGGGAATGCTAACTTTTTATGGTATCACTCAGGGTTTAAAATCGATAAAGTCTATTAACACATATTTTTTTAGCTAGTATCGTTTATAAGATAGTAATACTATTATTATTATTATCATTGTTATTGCTATTATTGTTATTACTATTATTATTATTTTTATTAGTGTTATTAGTAATATTGTTATTACTATTATTATTACTACCATTAATATTATTATTATTATTATCACTATTTGAAAAAAACTAAGAACATTACTATTCGAAAACAAAAAAATAATAACCTTCTTTGGAAATAAGAACATTAATGTTATAATTTTGTTTAAGCTCACAATCTTATTTACAATTAAAACAGAAAGGAAGGGGAACTTTAAATTAATCGGATTAGTTATAATTATTATTATTATTATCATTAGTGTTATTATTCATTATTATTATTTTTGTTATTATCATTATTGTTATTATTTAGTATTATTATTATTTAATATTATCATTATCATTTAATATTATTATTATCATTTTTGTTATTGACATTATTATTATTTGTATTGTTATTTTTATAATCATTATTGTTTTTCTTACTATTAAATATTACTATTATTACTATTGTTGTTATTATTTTTATTAATTTATAATTATTATTATTATTGTCATTAACTATTCATTATTATTTAAATTCTTAAGATTATTACTATTGCCTTTTTTTATTTTTTTTTCTATTGCTATCATTACCATAATATTTTTCTCAATAATATTATTATTAACATTATTACGCTATAAATATAGTTCAAATGTATTTATTTTTTGCTATTACACTCTTAATTATTATTAAAAAGTTATTATAATTCTTATAAACTATTATAAAATATTATAATTTTTAGAAACTATTTTAATTATTATAAACTGTTATAAATTGTTATAAAGTGTTTTAACTTGTTATAGATTATTATAAACTGTTATAAATTGTTATAACTATTATAAACTATTATACTTGTTATAAATTATTATAAACTGTTAAAATTGTATTTAATTGTTACAAATTGTTATAAACTGTTAGGCTACATAACTGTTATCAATTGTTATAAATTATTATAAATTGTTAGGCTATATAACTGTTATCAATTGTTAGAAATTGTTATAAACTGTTAGGCTATATAACCGCTATCAATTGTTATAAATTATTATAAATTGTTAGGCTATATAACTGTTATCAATAGTTATAAATTATTATAAATTGCTCGGTTATTAAATATTTTGTATGTCACTATCCATTTAAGATGGAGTAAAGGGGTAGAAGTATAAATGGAGAACACAAATAGTTTATGAATCCAACCGAGATAGTGTAATTACCTCAATGTAGATTGAGATATCACTTCACCTTGAATCTAATTTATCAAAATGGAAGCCTTGTAGAAACTGTACAAGTTATCTCACCTTATGCCTTGCACCTTGAAATTATAAAGTGACGTTCTTTAATGTGATATATTACTCAGAACAACATATTACAAGCATAAAAATAATATTCCGAAATTAAACTTGGGTTTATTTTTGTGTGTGTGTTTAATCTTGTGTTTATTTTTCTGTTGGGGTTTAATCTTTCATATCCAATTCACAAATTATATAATTAAATTTTAATTATTTTCTTAAACTTTGAATGTTTTTAATTAATTTATATGTGTTCAATTGTTCTTCATGGTTTGTTAAGATACATTGTTCAATTAACTAACTCTTAAATATATTATTAATTATATTTATATTAAAATAATGTAATTTATCTTTAAATAATTACAAACAAATTTAACAAATATTTAAATAGTAAAATATGTAGTTCATCAAATTAGCGACTAATAAAAATAAAACGCATTATCTAAAATAAACAAATAAACAAAAACCTACATAAGCAAACAAATGAATAAATGAATACAAAGTTAAATGAATAAATAAATAATCTAAACAAATAAATAGAAAAATAAATAGAAACAACTAAATAAATACTGCGACAAAAAATAGATAAACAAATAAATAAAATAGACAAATAAAAAACACTAAATATGTACTGAAACAAAGAAATAAATAATATAGACAAATAAAAAAACTAAATAAGTAGTGAAACAAATAAATAAATGAACAACCAAAGAAAGAGACAAATCAAAGCTAGAAAAGTGAATAAAATGAAAGGTGTGTCAATAAATAAAAAAATACGGACGACCTGCACAGTCCACAGACGCCAGCAGGCTTATCGTGAGGTCACCATACAGGCAAGAAGCCGTTGTATTAGTGACTAGTTATTAGTTGCGCAATACCAAGTAATAAACTTAACTAGTAATTAGTTGCTCACTAATGTTTGCCTTTGGCTTAACTATAATTTCACTAAAGTGAAAAGTCAAGCTGATACTAATTAGTTATTTAGAAATAATTTTATCTTTAACTTGAGTACTTATGCTCATTCTCTCTTACAACAAATAATGATAAACATCGTTGATCATGATTTACCGCAATAATAATGATGTTTATAATATGGGTAAGGTAAGGAACTCTAATATGTAATGGATTGAAAATTGATAGCTATGAAACTGGAAAAACTCAAACTAAATATTTTTTATACAACTGTTTTACGGACTGTGATTGATTTAACATGGTTTACCTTTTACAGATATGGAATACTTATACATAATTTTAGAGATTTAGTGTTTACTCTCACGTAACAACTAAGAGTCATCTTTATTTGAAAACTTATAGCTATGAATTAGAAAATAAATATTTATAATATTGCTTAATAAAATTTTGATGTTTCATAATAACCAACAAGATAACCAAAGTACTATAAAACTGTACATTTGAAATAATTTTCAAGGCGAAAGTACAATTCTTCCACAACATTCTAAAAAAAATATTTGACCAACCATGGTTTTTCAATCATTTTCACACCAACCATGAATAACAATGCTAAACATGGTTCAGATATTATGATAGAAACGTTATCAAAACCAACCAGTAAGCAGTGACATGCCTATAATTAATGTTTGATAGGTATTCCATTTTTAGGCCTGCAACGCTTACCAAGCATGGGTGGTAGTCACACCAACCATGAATGATAGTCACACCAACCATGAGTGGTTGTCACACCAACCATGAGTGGTTGTCACACCAACCATGAGTGGTAGTCACACCAACCATGGGTGGTAGTCACACAAACCATGAATGATAGTCACACCAACCATGAGTGGTTGTCACACCAACCATGAGTGGTAGTCACACCAACCATGGGTGGTAGCCACACCAACCATGGGTAGTAGTCACACCAATCATGGGTGGTAGTCACATCAACCATGGGTGGTAGTCACACCAACCATAAATAGTAGTCACACCAACCATGAATGGTAGTCACACCAACCATGGGTTGTAGTCACACCAACCATGGGTGGTAGTCACACCAACCATGGGTGGTAGTCACACCAACCATGGGTCGTAGTCACACCAACCATGGGTGGTAGTCACACCAACCATGAATGGTAGTCACGCCAACCATGGGTGGTAGTCACACCAACCATGGGTGGTAGTCACACCAACCATGGGTGGTAGCCACACCAACCATGGGTGGTAGTCACACCAACCATGGGTGGTAGTCATACCAACCATGGGTGGTAGTCACACCAACCATGGGTGGTAGTCACACCAACCATGGGTGGTAGTCACACCAACCAGGATTCATAATCGTACCATGTCTCACTCCAACAAAACATGGTGGTCGTGCCATGGTAGAGAAGTGACTCTGATTATTACAAGACTCGTGAGGCATTAATTTGTTTTTTAAAGGCCGTGTGGGATAGAAATGATGGTTGGTGGATAGTGATTTTAAAAAAAATTCGAAACCGGGTAAACTGATTTTTTGTTTAAACTTTTATACAATTTTTTAGATGATCTGGATTACGCAAAGGTACACAAAAAGATTTTATAGAAGGAGTAAACAAAAACTTGTGTTGTTAATAATAAAAAGGTTTTCAAATGTTTGATGGTTTTTATGATTTAAACAACGTCTATTGTATTTATAGTTTTATAACTCTGAAAAAAAATTTCAAAAACCACAAAGATATTCACAGTTTAAATATTTATAAAGATTTTCTTTGAAAATAATGAAAGAATAGAGAAAACAAACATTCTTTTCATAATTTTTTGAGAAATTTAAACGGAAGATTAAGTTTAACAAAAGATTGTTGGAAAAACGTTGGTCGTACATATCAAACCAACAAAATGTAAACAAGTGGTTGCATCAAAACCTATGAAGTAAAGTTAGTACAAAAATATAGTTTAATTAAATGTGGAATATTGTCTTTAAAAGTTTTGAATTCAGTCTTTTGTCTTTGTAACATATGTGAAAAACAAAAATGGTGGTATAGTGAATTTCAAATATAATTTGAGCATTACGATTTATGTGATTATCAATTATAGCTTAATATTTTGATAAAAAGAATACAAAGTAAGAGTTCATATATCACTGGAATATGTGCCTACAATTTTACCTTCTTTTTATCTCCCTCTTTCTTTCTATAATAAAAAAATGAACTAGCTGAAAAAACTTAAGAGCTATGACGCTTCATTATACTTCAACATATAT
>JARUHE010132766.1:0-14457 GCA_031471125.1 Archaeomysis grebnitzkii | reverse complement strand
GTATGAAGTTTGATTAATGCACGCTGGATGTTTATAGCTGCAATTTCAGGATTAGCATCAGTCGAATATATGCAAAGATCATCTGCAAATGAAGAGATCTGTACATCTCTAAAGTCTGGGATATCGCTTACAAAAATATTGTACAATGTGGGGCTGAGGATACCCCCCTGGGGAACACCTGACCTGATAGGATGATGCCGAGAGTAATCCCCGGCCAAAAATACTTGAAATGTTCTGTCTGCAAGATAACTTCGAATGAAACCCAATAGCCTCCCCTTCACGCCCAGTTTTGAACATTTGTAAAGAATCCCTGTATGTGGAACAGTATCAAATGCCTTTGCTATGTCCAAGTATACAACATAAGTTATTTTTTTCTCTTTTAGTGTCATATTGATCTCATGCTCCAGCCGTAGGAGTTGATCACTTGTGCTACGGCCTTTTCTGAAACCCGCTTGATGCTGGGCGAAATGTTCCCCTTTCTCTAAATGGTACATGAGCCTGTTGTGAACCATCTTTTCTAGCGTTTTCCCAATGTTAGATAATAAGGAGATTGGTCGGTATGATGTTGGGACTGCTGGATTTTGGCCCTGTTTAGGAAAAGGCAAAACTATAGCATGTTTCCAAAAGCGGGGTAGATAGCTATTTTCCCAGCAATAGTTGAATATATTTAACAAGAAACTTTTGAAGTTTGGTGGCAAATGTTGCAGGAACTCATACGGAATATCGTCAGCTCCCGAAGACTTTCCCTGCGGTAAAGACGACAGAACATTTTCCAGTTCACTTTTCTTAAAATGTATATTGTAGGCATGGTGGTTGAACTGAAGGCTCTGTTGAATACACATTTCATAGTTGACCTCATCATGAAGAGTCTGCTCTCTGGTAAGAAATCCACTAAAATAGTCTGCCATTATGTCCGCTTTCTGCAATGGTGTTAAGGGTATGTCGTCAGTCTTGGGAGTCAGAATAGGGAAAGTATTTGGTTGATATTTCTTTGAAAAAGCATTAAAGTTATTCCAAACCTGAGTAACCGGAGTGCTGGAAGATAGCGTTGAGCAATAGTTCCTCCAGTGAGACAGTTTCGATTGCTTAACCTGTCGTTGAAACTTTGCTCTCAGTCTTTTATAATTGATCATATTTTCCATTGTGAACTGCCTCTTGAGGCGTAGCTTCGCTCTTTGTTTGAGGGACTTTGCCAACTGACACTCTTTGTCCCACCAAGGGGCTGATTTCCTGTTGCTTGATGAGCCTTTTGACTTTTCAAAAATCTTAAATGCAGTGGCTGTAAGTTTTCCCGTGAATTGGCTTATGTTTTCATCTATGTCCTGTGAGAAAACAAGCATCTCCTCCTTTGCTAAAATCATCCACTTACTCCAAGATTTTACATCAATTTTCCATCTCCCTCTGGTCTTAAGTTCAAACTTCTGAAAGCCTCTGTTAATTCTGAGTGTCGTGGGATAATGGTCACTCGAACCAGTAGCTTCAAGAACTTGGCATTCTATATCCTGAATGAGGGTGGCTGATCCTATAAACAGATCCAATGTACTTTCAGTATTATTTGATATATTATGTCTGGTTCCCAATCTTGGTGGTGTCAAAAGGGTGAGAGTTAAAGATGACTGAATGATGTTATGGAGTGCATGACCCGCAGCATTACTGCCCGTATCCCAACAGTAGTGGCGTGCATTAAAATCCCCACATAGGATTGTTTCACCATTTAATTGATCTATATAATGGTCAATTTCAGCCCTGATGAACTCTCCCGGAGGAGTGTAACAGAGAAGTACATTAAGCGTTGTTGACCTATCAGTGAAAATTGAAATAGCTGTGCATTCAGTGTGTTCATTTTGATAAGGACGCAAGACTTGTTCAGTGTAGGCAACATTCTGTCTTACTATGAAGGCCACTCCTCCCCCTGCTCTGCCAATCGCTCTATCCTTTCGAAGAATGGTGTATTGCATTCAGTAGTAATCGTTGTTAAAACCTTTACTTTTTCTTCAAATTAGATACGTTTGTATACCAGCTTTTAGTTATCTAAATGAGTGATTGAACTTTTGTCGGTTTTGTTAGAAAAGGGAAATAATATACGGTCTGTCGGCCAAAAAATAGGTCATTTACAGCTAAAAATGTATTCAAATATACATTTTTAGTTATTGCTAAACATTTAAACACATTTATACAAAATACAATCAATTCGGTACCATTTATAAAGCAGATGATAAGTTTAAAACTAGTTTTAGATAACGAAGACCCTTACTTTTTGGGCGATAGTACATACAATATGTATAACAAATATCCAACTTTCCTCACAGAGCACTTTAACCTTACAATGTATTTTCTTAGTGCCTAGGCGAAAACTTAGTTTTAGGTACTGTAAAATAATGAACTAATTCTAGCATAACTTTTTTTGGCTGATATTTCAAATTAATATTGTTCTTATTCCAGGTGGATGTGGCACAAGTATTTAGAAAAAGTCGAGAACATTGATATATTGAAAGATCCTGAAATCTACGCTCTACACATTTGGAACACTTTTCTTATAAAGCATCCAATTTCTCTGAACGAACCTTCTTTTTTTGCTTTAGCGGCTAGAAATGTTTGTCCAGTTACTTTTTCTACAGCAAAAGAAATCTTATAACAAGCTACAACTTTCGCAATCTCATGTTGACATAAAACTTTTGTTTACAAGTAAACATCAAATTTTGAATTCTTGCACATTCCTTAGAAACAAATATTGGAAAACTTTTAATTTGCATGTTGATTACACATGGCTGGAGTTTATGTCTAGCAAAAAGTTGATATAAAATCGCAAACCAACAATTGAAATAAATTTTAATTATTCGATAATCCATCAAGTACGACTAGACCAGTAATATTGATGTAAATAAAACCGAAGGTCCGCAAGTCTTGACAAATACAAATATTGAAAGAGATGACGTTACTCAGACCATACTAAATAGTTGCTTTGGTAATTTTCAATTATTAAGCAGCGTCTGAAAAAAAGTCCCTAGGTCTAATTATTTCAGGACTGGGAACATTTTACCATTGCAAAAAGGGCTTACTCAACATATGGTTGGATTTAAATTTTACATCTATTTAAAAAAATTCTTGTATAAACAGAATTATAATTCTACAATAATTTTGTATGTATTGAAATAGTCGGCATTGTTGTATTTGACAGCAATGTTAACTTTCAATCACATTTTTGGATAAAGTACCTAAATATAATTTTGAATCAATGTGGGTTTAAAGAAAAGCCAAACATACGAAGTTATTTAAATTTTTTTCAAAGCATTAATGAAGACAATTTTGGACCCAAAACAAGAATGATCTAGATATTACATACAGATACAGTTTTTGGTACTTGTTTAAACAATAGATTTGGGATGAAGTTACATAGCATATATTTTTATTCAACATTAATAAGGCAGGCCTGGAATTTGGTAAAAATATAAATTCAAGATATGCCAAATATAAATATTAAATGTCAATCAGTCTAAGCATTATCACAATTTGACATATGGGTTGTTTCAAAAGCGTTTCCATTTTTTATACTTAGTAAGTTAAGATATCAATCTGAATTATTTTGTTTGCCATTTATTTCTGTAAAAATATACTCCAATAAAAAGTCAAGTTTACAATTTTTAGAGAATCTAGACTGTAAAACTGATAAAAGTTTAAATTACAGCAAACAAAAATAGCATAAACCATAAGTTTTTTGATTCTTTATCAATATTTAAAATAACACCCTTTAGAAAAGAGAAAGAAAATGAAACACGGATTAAAACAATATTTTAGAGTGAAACTAAATATACATGACAATTGCTACATTTACTAATAACATCTAATCAGTTGACACTTTGGGTGAAGACTCAACAGTGACTTCTGGGTTCAAAACTTCTTCCTCTTTCTCAGTAAGCACCTTGAGTTCCTCCAATGGAAGTCGGACTCTGATGCCCTTTTCCTCCAGGAGTCGCAGCACCTCGGGCAGCATAGTAGGAACGTACTTCACACAATCCATATATATTGACTAGAAATTTATGCATACAATAAATTAATTTAAAAACAAATTATTGAAAGTATTTAATAATTATTATATTTTGGAAAAACAAAAATAGATGGTTTTAATAAAGAATACAATTTTAATCGTCACACCATACATACAATCTGAAAGCAGTCTTGGTTGCTAATTTCTCTCTAGTTTCAAGAAATGCATTACTAGATCTTTATTTTAAAGTATAATATACAAGTGTTATCATACTTACAGATGAGTTGATGTTTACACTTACAGAATGGAATTTAATGTCGAGTAAAGTTATACATTTCATCCTGAACTACTGACAACAGATTCATTTTCATAAAAGGTCTGGGAAAACTTTTTATTTTATTGAAAATGTCTTAAGTAGCAAAATATCTTATGGTTCGAGTCTTGCACAACTAAAATAATAGCAAACATTGGAGGCACATCACTAAAATTAAGTTAAAACATGTTTTCAATAGTTGCTGTGTTTGTTAGCAACATATTGCATATTGAAGTACCAGAGTGAGAGACACTTTATAATAATATTTTGCCCCCCTCGATCTGCTCTCATGATGTAACAGATAATGAAAGCATACAATGTATTTATTTAAGCATTCTAAAACGAATACAGATATTCCTTCATAATTTAAGTGAAACGTGAACAAAAAAATATTTTTATCTACCTTGACACCTGGACAATTTAGCATAGCTCTGTAGGTCAGTGCTTGCAATGCACGAGGTTTCGCAACAGACATCAACATCAAATAAAGTCGCCACAACAAGGGACAATGTTTTCCGGGATACTTTCCTACGGCTTTTTCCAGAAGATTTTCCAACTGAAAACTGAAGCTAAGCGAACCTGAAACATTTCACATTATAAGTAATAAGCCAATGAATTAATAACTCAATTTGTTTAAGAAAAACAATCATTGTACATTCTGTATAAACAACTTCAACATAAAAATCTCTGGTAGAATGAATGAACGTATATTTGTCATTGCACATCTAGTGTGAGCGACTTCATACTATTTGGCTGAACACCCAGACAGACAATTGTTCGGCTATTTGTGACAACATTCGTAGGGAGATTTGAGGCAGCATTGCTGGTATTGTCCCAAATTCACATGTTCCAAGCTTTACTGTGACTCCACAGATGAAGAGCTACATTTAGGTTTATAATGTCTCATTAAATATTCTAGTTAAAATTACATTTACAGGAACAGTACGTCTTGTCTTGATAGTTCTAATGCTGTATAAACATTTCAAACACTTAACATTGAACAATTTATAAAACCGAAACCAAAGTTTGACAACAATATTGTTTTTAAGGTTGGTTGGTTGGGAAGTATTAAGCCTAATAGTAGTAGTAACCAAACACTGGTTGGAATCCGCCAAGAAAACTGAAAGGAAAAATCAATATAAAAAGTGATTTGCTCTACCTTCCTCCGTGGATTTCAGGATCCTGACTATTTTCTCGATGTGAGGCAGCAGTTGAAAGATCAAGAACTCTATTGTCTGATCCTCGTTGTCACTTCCTAGCTTTTTGACAATGGTGAGCCAATTCTGAAAATAATATTTGGATGAAGAAAATATTACATGCTGTAAAATGTGTTTGTGTGCATGTGTGTGTATTGTCTAATGAACAGCTATTTACTGAAACCAAAATATTATAAAATGTTTTTATAATATATTGAGTTAGGAGTGATTTCTTTAAATAAATTGTGTTGAATATAGAATTACATAAATTGAAATACCAACCATAAACCGAGGTCCAATTTAATAGCTACGAAATGATAAATACAAAGATAAAAACGGTCACCAAATACGAAAGTCCGACACAGCCATATCAGAACCCTGTTCAACCTTTCATTTAAATGGCAAATTAATTTGTCAGTTCTCCAAAATAAACTTTTTAAACTTCCTAACATTACGATCAGCATTGGCAGATTAAAGTTTGTCTTCATTGCTAAATGGAATCTGAAAATCATCGTGAAATAAAGATACATTTTACAAAAAAAACATTTGTATAGCCACAATAAGAGTTTTGACAAATCACTTACATATTTCGATCATTTTTTCAGTCTTATGAAATATAAAGAAAGTTGGTAGAAAATAACCTTCAATGGAAATCCAAATGGTCTATGTTGCCGGCACAAGATCTCTTCAAACTATCACATTTTCAATTAAGATACTTTCACGTTCATTTCATGAACATGTGTCGATATTGTGTAATTTTGTACAATTTGAAGCTGATATGTTAATACTGAAAATAAACTTCACTAACATGGTAAAAATAATAGCTAAGGAAACTATTTAGCTTTGTTATACATTGTTTTTTAAATTGGAGATTCATCTGGTAAAGAAAAAAAGTAAGATAACCATACCATTGTTTCTTTCAAGACAACATGAAGGCAGATCTTCCCTTATTAACTTTTTAAACCATTTCTTTTCTCAATTCGGTTGATTATCAAAGGAAACTTTATCACGAACACAGATCGACACATACGTTGATAAGATTTACTAAAAAACAATTGGTTAAATAACTTATCCAAACATTTCAATCATTAATATACATTGTATGACTTTTGTCATAAGAAGCTAAATATATTTTCAAGTATGATCAAGCTTAGATTATTTAAATAATGAAAACAGATGTTTAGCTTAGAATACAATAATCTAACCTTTCTGATGGTGCACAGTGCAGGTGGGAGCTGTACGTTATTGTAAAGAAACAAAATCACAAAAAACTCTTTTACACCATTTCACAAATCAAAATTTTTCTCCTTTATTTAAATAATCAAGACATTTCAAGTAATTTCTCCAAGGAAAATCCGCAGTTTATTCTAGAGTACCTGGCATTATATATTGACACATTTAAAAAGTTAGTACAATGGTTATGAATAATTAAAATGATTATTTTCAACAGTTTATCACTAGAATTTACCAACTTATTAAAAAATATTTATAAAAACAAAATGACTATAACAAAAAAACTTCTCACAATGACAGTTAAAATTACCCAAAAAAATTATTTAGATAAATAAAAACAAGTAAATAAATAAGGTTCAACACTGACCCGATTCAATGACTTTCGAGACACATACGAAGATCTTGCATCATTTTTATCACAATATATTTAATGTACCCATAATGCAACAACTTTCCGAGTTTGATCTTTCAATCTATGCTACGATGGTCAAATATTACTGTGATCATCGTTGCTTTACAAATAAAAATTATCTAAGGACGAAGAAATTACATTTTTAAACAGGGTTATAATAATTTTTTTCTGAAACATGTGCATGTCAATCATACAACTAGTTTAGGTGATAAAAACATTTCAGTAATATGCATTCTGATAAACATTTTAAAACAACAATGAATTCTTAACCTTTAAGAGTTTTAGAAAGTAAAACATTTGTTTTAGATGAAGAATAGGCAGAGAGAAAGATGTCAAAATGTATAAAAAAGTTTGTGATTTTCATTTTACTACAGGAGAAAATATTGAACAATAGTAAACTAAAAGTGTCACTTATGAACAGATTTTCTTCACTTTCCAATAACAAATGAGCATAAAACAAAATAAAAATCCATTTGATTGGAGAACTTTACAAAAAATTGTTCTTTGATATGAAGAAAAAATGAAGTGAACTAAAATGGACTTTACCTGGTTTTGGTGGAGCATCTTGAGAAACTTGATATTTTTGGGATCAATTTTCAGAGCATCGTCAATAATTTCACGCAGTAGACTCGGGGCCATCGGTAACGAGCTTTTACCCGTCGATAGTTTTGGGGCAGTTTCTATCAACCAGAAATAATCCTCATAAAGTTTTCCGAGAAGCATTTTCCTCTGAAATACTATTTGTTCCGTTAGTACAGCACTATCAGAGACTCCTTCCAAATCCTTACTCTCTACTTCTTCCAGCTTTCCTTTATAAAACAATCGGACATTTTCGATTGCCTTTGCGTAAGTATCGCAACTCTCCTGGAAACCGACCGAAAGTGCTTGGATTGTCGACAAATAGAAGACCATTCTGTGCACCAAAATAGAAGTCTGTTCATTCGACAAATTCTTCTCCAGGTCGGAGAATAACTTTCCGTGCAAATCCCGGAATCGCTTGATGGCTTTCAAGACGTGACTTGGATTTACGTCCGACGTGTACTCGTCGACCAATTTCTCGGAGATCCCCAGCGACGCCAAAATGTGCAACACGTTGGTGATGTTTTGAGGATCGTTCGTTTCGATGTTCCTCGTTAATTGCGACTTGATGAACGAAGTGTACAAAGTCATGATTACTTTGAAATCTGTATTGCTCGTGTCGAAGGCCTTGCAATCGGCCGTGCCTAAGGTGATAGCCATACTATAGACTTTCGTTGCTTCAACATTATGACCTAAGATCTGTTCCAATTGTGCATAGTAAAAGTACAACTCCAAACAAGTCTTGAATTCTTCCATTTTAAGCATACTTTTCACCTGCTTTTTTAAGCTTTTCTTCATAGCTTCATACTTAACTGCTTCAGATGGAGAAGCATTTGAAAAAATAGTCTGAACCCAACCCATCACCAATTTAAAGAACAGAATCGCAAAAGACTTTTTGTAAGGTTCATCAAAAACGGAAATGCTTTGTCTAATAACATTCAGAGTGAAGTTGAAATATTCTTCGCAGGACAAATCGAATGAAGTCGGTCCAATTGTTGGAAACTTGAACAGATCAAGGTCTCCGTGGTTGTCTCTCGAAGTGCCGAGCAAAGACTGGTCTCTCAAGCTCTCGAGTTTCACAGAGTCGAAGATGTAAGATCCGTCGCTCTCAATGTCGACATACTCGACGAAGTCTTTCGTGTTCAGATTAACAATCTCGTCATTCAGGTCGATCGGCATTCCTAGGAACTTTAAAAATTTGAGGACTAGATAAAAATTAGCAAAACTAGAACTTAAGGAGAACATGTGGGGACTGATTGCATCGAACGAGACAATCCTCTCTGGATCTTCACAGTCTTCGGGGTCTTGTTGCCATGCCAACCAATGCTTTTTCTCTCTCGACAATTCCAGTGCAATCCACAAGTCGGCTTCGTTGCCTCCCGATGCAATGATGTGGTCCTCTTCGTCCGTTGTTCCACCTGAAAAACATTACCGAGGTCATTCAATTGAAAAACATCAAATTAATTGTGCAATCAACGTTACCAAGGATTATAAAATTTTCTGTAGATATATATATATAAAAGAAAATGCTTTTCATAAACAAGCAAAGGTAAATGCTACACATTAAAAGCAGTGCTTGTTTGTTAAAAAAGTTTTAAAACTAACTTATAAATACAATTCTACATATTATACATTATATTAACAATTTTCTTTAATTTGTTTCCAATAATTTTATCTCCAAAACTTCCAAAAAATTTTGGTTAATCATGAATTTGATCAAAAATTTGTCAAGTCTAAAAAATATATCAATTTTTTTCATAAAAAATTGTTCATCCATTCTACCTTAGAATCTCTAGTTCTTTCATTTGTTTCAAACTTTTCTTTACACCTTCAAATAGGAACCTTGATCATGAACTTACAACTTTCTGATAAAATATTTGTTTTAATAAGTAAATATAGACACCAGTTTAGAATATTGTTCTTTATTTTCATTTAAACAAACTGTAATTTTTTTAGTATTTTGAAAAAAATGACAAATATTTGGTATAGTCCACAAATCATCCACCGCCCCACCAACAATCAAAGGTCATTTATAGAAGTTGGCTTTTCAAACACAGCTTAATAATAAATGACAAGAGTAATTATTTCTATTCTCACCTTTTATCCCAAATTTGTCCAGTTAAGTATTAAAAAAGAAGGACTAATCTCGATCGAAAAGACCATCGTCAATAACAACATCATTCTACGTGTTTAAGCAATCCTAATCATAAACATTGAAACAGTTAAATATATTTTCTATGTAAATTTTTTTTTTGGGATAACACATTAATGCACAAGTGTTAGAGATGTTTAAATTTGTATTCAATATTATTTTATTCCTTATAACAATACCTGTCAAACACCAACCCTTATATATGTCCCTAGAAATTGGTTTCAAAAACCTTAGTTTATTTGCTTCACTCGACTGAAATAGGACTGAAAGGGCTAATGGATTAGCCATCCATCATTCACGATTCAAATGATTTGAAAAACATTATGTAGGTAGTAGACTATACAAGTATGAGGGATTCATTGAATGCAAATAATAATAATAGTAGAATTAAATAATCTTCATAGGGTCAAGTTTGTCAAAAACGCTCACCTAATATTACGTCCGGATATTCCACCTTTTGGCGTTTCTGCAAAACTTTCATCCAACCCTCGGAGTTCTTTTCACCAAATCTGCGAGAAAATAGACATAAAAATTTGAATATGCAAATGTGGTCTAATGAAACAAAATTTCAAGGAAAATATAAATAATTCTGCTCCTTTCAAAATATTAAAGTAGGTTTCAAAACAGATGACCCATTTACATAGCACATAACTTATTAATTTTTATAATATGCTTGAACTCTTAATTAAATTTATTAAATGAGGCTCCAGAAGCAGAAGGGCATAACACACAAAATCCGTTATTCCTAGATAGCACTGAGAAATGTAAGCTGAGATACATATATTGAAAAGGTAAATATTTTGATAAATTTTTATGGTATTGCAAGCATTAATAGTACAGTTACTTATGTCTGACTTTAACCTGCAATTACTTGAGACTACCCTTATGTGGATTACACCCTTCTGCTTCTGGTGGTCTCAAATGTATTAAATAAGACATAAATGAATAAAGAATTCATTTATGTCTTATTTAGTTTAATTTATTATTATTTATCATTTATAAACGGCAATTGTATATACAATTTTTTTTCTCAGGCATGCTTGTGTTTCAGTCACATAAATTCTGAAAAGTAACAATCATTCAAATAATAAACATTTTTGAATATTTAAACTTTTATTGAAAATGAAATAGTAAAAATAAAAATAAAACATCATAAATTACCTCGGTGAACGCGAGTCCCAAAACGACTCAAAAAGGGCCAACCTGTCTGCAAAAGAGTAGCCGGGCTTCTTCATTTTGTCCGGAGCAAACACATTGATCTCGACCAATGCCTGGAAGATGCCGATGGAATGTTCGACGAAGCCGGCCTGATGCCAGACGTATGCCAGTTGTGTCGTGACATCCACCAGGCACTGCTCGATCTTCTCCTTAGGACACCTCGTGATGAACGACCCGGACTGCATCTGGCGCAGTTTTTCGCCACACTTCTTGAATGCTTGGATCACCGAAGGCAATTGGAATGAAGAGAAGTGGGTGACCATGAAGTAGGTGTAGTAGTGCCAGATTTCGATGGAATTTGGAAAGTTGAAGATCACCTTGCCCCACTCTTGCTTGATCTGCTTGTCGTGCCAAATTTCACGGCCAATTTCCAGCCTCTTGAACTGCAACTCGAGAGACCGGGAATTTTTCTTGATTGCATTTTCCAAAATAGAAATCTTTCTCTCGGCAAGTGCGGCCGAGTTCTTCTTGTTCTTTTTCGTCTCTTGTTTCTCTTTTTCCGAAGTTTGGAACGAATGAACAAAAGCCTGGTCCTGAAAGTTAACAAATTCTAGCCAAAGTTTGACATTCGTTGGATTTTTTGACAAATCGGTGTTGTATGTTTTAATGAGGTTGTTCCAATATTCTTGTTCAACATTCATGATTGGTTGATCTCCATCATCATCGTTTTCTGGATCGGCATTGAGGAGTTTATTGAACTCTTCGTCGCTGAAACTTGATCTTTTTGGGAAAGCATCCCCAGGTTTTATCTTCTTCACTACCTCATTAAAGGGCAAGTTGAGCGAGACATAATCTTCTTCATCTTTATGTGGAATGACTACCGTAACGGACATAGCTTCGTTATTCAAAATCAGTCGACCGGCTTTCTTGAAGTATCGAAGAACTTTCTTTTTAGCTTTCACATTCGTTGTTTCAATGAATATGCCGAGAGGTCCCGTTTTTGTTTTTATGTCATATCTAGAAACATGAAAATTACGAAATAGATTCTTCAATAACAAAATTTTAGAATCCATAACTAATAGAAAAAGCAATGAAAAGAGATGTCAAGACACTAAAGTGACAAAAGAATGGAGGTTAATGCTTCTCACTATTATTACATTTGTTTAAAAATTTTAATCAATCGCAACAGTAAAGTTGGTTGTTGAAACATGTTGTACATTTAATAAGAAAAAAGTTAACTCATTTGGTTTAACTTTTCACAATTCTCACAACTGCAAAAGTTCTTGAGAAAAATTGCTTGTGCTATATAAAAGCTAAATATATTTAGAACTTAGATTATCCATTTTTTATTTTTTTCTCTATATGACACTGACAGTTCATTGCCAACTTATCAAGAAATTGTTTAAATTCTGATAGATTATAAAAAGGGTATTTATTTTGGAGGAATAATAACGGATTAATCAATTTTACAAATGTTTAACTTAAGTTTTTTTAGATTAAATGAAAATTTATATTTAGAATAAAAATTTTTGAAAATTTCTGCTAGATTTACTTTAAATTTTTAGTTTTAATGAAAAGTTCACTTTTAAAGTAATGATTAAAAGATAAATTTATACAACTTACATAAATGTACAAAAATCTATGTTGGTTACCTTGAGAGGACAGCATAATGTGTACAGTTGAAGCAATTGATAGTCGAGTCACCTTTAGTTTCAACATAAAAAGCTCTCTCAGGTTTCAATAGTCCGTCTAGATCTTCAAGAAACACGACCTTACTAGAACTGAGCAACTTGTGCGCCCTGTTGCAAGGAAATGATACGGGATAATAAAACAAACATTTTCGTGTTGAAGTCTATTAAAAAAATGTTTCAACTTATACAATCAAACAAAATCACATATTGCAAATTTTCATTGAAGAACCATTCACTGCAATTCACATTTTACTTTATTTCTCAAAAAATTATTCACTAAATAAAATCATCTATAGTGAAAATTACTGTGAATAAAAATAACATGTGAATGGCTTCTTCAAAAATATTAACATATTAAATTTACCAATTTTCCTGATATTAATAATTTTAACATTTCATTTGTACTAGACAATTAACAAATATTGAACTATGAAGGCTGCATAACTTTTCAATTGTCAGTTAAATAGGCTCAAAATACTAACCTCTCAACAAAAAGACAATGGGTTTGAACAAATGAAAAAATTAAGTTCCATCTACTTTGCCCGATAAGTTTTTCCAATCGAACAACTATAAACTGTCTCCAAAAATATTAATGAGAAAAAATCATTGATGAGTTGTATTTTTCTCCCAAAAGATGTCTGGGAAGTAGATACATTCTTGGTGTTCATACCAGTGCAAGTGAATAATTTAAAGAATACAACAAATGAGATACATAAGTCAGTATTGAATGCTATCTTCTTTCAGACAATTATATACAATGGACAAGAAATAAACCTCGACCAAATAAAAAAAAATAAGAAAGAATAACAAGTAAAATTATGAAAATTCTATTGTATTGTGGAAGTATTTGTTGTGAAGCAATCCCACTTTTATTAAATTGTTTATAAAAACAAATAAGAATAAAAACAAAGGTTTAGCTAAAAAAAAACATTCAGCCACTTGAAAATGACACAAAAATCTGATGAAAAATTACATGATTGAATTATTTTGACAACAGATCTTCAATGCAAGTAAGAGAGAAATGAATCCTTCAAAAAAAAATTTGAGTTTTATCCAACACACGAAATATAAATGACAACTAAACTAGTTTGAATATAAAGTTGAGAGGTACAATCATGATGGAATTTGTGCAGGATGAAACAATTTCCAAGAATTATTATCTACAAAATATACACAAACTCAACATTGATTAATTTGACTTCGTATGACAACACGAAGAGAAGTATTTTTTCAAGAGCTCTATTCTGGCTAATTATTTAGTTTCATGAAAATAAATTTATAAGAAATATGATGTTTATTTCTAGCCTTATTGGAAGACAACATTTCGTTAAAATAAAAAATAAAAATTATACCCCGAGGAGAAATACATAAAAATGCTTATTTCACAGCATAACTATTCTTCTATAAGTATCTCATAAATTTGTATTTTTTAAAATATTTCAGACCAAATAGTCATTAGTCATACATTTTTTATATGGTAGATTTAGAAAGTTTTTTCTTATGTATTTTCCAGTTATTCAATTTTTAATTTGTTGTAGCTAATTTGAAACTAATTAAGTGAGGATTATAGCCCACAGTTTTGTATTCAACCTAACATTTATATTCAAACAATGAAGTTGCCACTTACATTACAAATCTTCAAGTCATTCCTAATTAATTATTCTCATTTGATAAAACCTAAAACAAAAATGATTAAATAAATGCCAACACCATCCTGTGTTAAGACTAATTTCTAGAT
>JARUHE010132656.1:0-14462 GCA_031471125.1 Archaeomysis grebnitzkii | reverse complement strand
CCGTCTGGGAACACCAGATGCTTTTGGCGACAGCGCTCTTTGCCATTGTAGCTAATGTGCTGTATAATATTCTATAATTAAATTCTCCCTCAACTCATTCCACGCATTCACTAACCTCACCTGATATTAACCCTAACACTAGGGTTAAATAGTTTAAACCTACAACCATAACCTCTAGTGAACCTTCCCCTATCCAACTGAATATTCTTTTATAATTTTGAACACTTCATTGGGTTTTTTTCCAATGAGTAATTTCATCATCCTCGGTCTCGCTTCATAAGGTTAATCTGCCAGTCCTCTCGCTGATTTTGTAGATCTTCTCTGTACTTTTTCCATTCAATTGATATCTCCAGCTAGGAGACCACACTTGGTGGATAGCAGTCCCCAGATGTGGCCTCGCATTTACAGGATACACCTTCCTGAAAGTGTCAACATCCATATGCTTGAAAGCTATTTTCAATTTTCGTATAGCTCTGTGGCTTTGGTAATGGTTGGTGAGCATAGAGATGCAACTTTCAAGGACTGATTGATTTTCATCTCGCATATGGTACTCCTGACCTAATTTTCTACCAGCAATTACATAGTCTTGTATCTGTTCAGGTTGAACTTCATCTGCCAGGTTTTTGCCCATACACACATTTTGCAAAGGTCGTCTTGCCGTTTTGTGATGCTGTCTTTTTTCATTATTCTGTCACCTTTGTGTCGTCTACAAACATTTAAAGTCGATTTTACTTCCTACCAAATAATTTAAATATATCAGAAATAGTAGTAGAGCCAACAAGGGACCCTTGATTAACACCACTTTTAATCCCCACTGCACCTATTCTTCCTACTTTCACCCTCTGACTTCTTCCTGGTAGGAATGGCCTAATCTGTTTTCAATTCTCTCTCTAATGCCACTATTTATTATTTTATTATTTATTTATTTATTATTTATTTATTTATTTATTATTATTATTTATTATTTATTATTATTTATTTATTATTATTATTTATTTATTATTATTTATTATTTTTCACAATCATTTACTACTAACTTAAAAAAATTGTTTTTCAGTCATTTGGTATGAATGATTTTCTCATCAACAACTTTATAATTTATGATTAATTTTAAAAATGTGTTTTTCAGCTATCAGGTAAGAATGATTTTCTCATCGATGGCTTCCCAAGAAATGAAGACAATAGAGAAGGATGGGATAAGCAGATGGGAGATAAAACCAACCTAAAGTTTGTCTTGTTCTTCAATTGTCCTCTTGAGGTGAGTTTGTTTATTTATTTATTTATTTATTTATTTATATATTATTTATTTTATTTATTTATTATTTTAATTCTTGAGTCAAATAAGGCGAGTTTCTGTATAAGTTTAAGCAGTTCGGCTTATATTTCCATTCAAATCTATACAAACATCTTTTTATTTGTAATGTAACATAAAATGAATATGTTCTGCAAGACAGAAACATAAAAGAAACCTATTTTATTTATATTGTGAATGTAAACAAACAGCTTTTTAAATTTTTTTTAAATTAAATTGCTGCGAAAACAACCAATTATGAAAGTTTATCAATTTTTTCTAATAAAATTGATCTTGCATCTTATTTTTTTAAAGTTGCATCCTAACTTTTTATTATTTTCTTTAAAAAATTGTAATGTTAATTTAATTCTTATTCATAGATATTAGGTAGGAAATAATAATTTCACATCATTGTTATTTCAAGTTAGATCGATAATATTGAATGCAATTAACCAAAGCAAAATGTGTGACATGTCTACCAATTTTTTTTCTTGGGAAAAGATCTTTTACTTTATTACATTACATAAGACGTAATGCACTGCTCTATGAGTTGCTGTTGGTTATTGTTGGAAGATTTATCAACATTTCTTTTTTAAATTAGGCTAATCCTATATTATTTTTGAGCAATAACCATTCAACATAAATGAAAGATATACACATCAGGAAGAATATTTCTTGAATACATTTTTTCTAAATCTTGAGTTTATTGAAATAACTACATATTTATGGTGTATGTGGACTTGTTGCTTTCAGAGGTCTTCACTTTAAATCCATAAGATTTGGTTATGCATTAGTTGTCGAGCATTGCTTGGCAAAAGCTCTACATAGGTTTTACTTTTCTGTGTCTGTGGCATAAACTTTTGCAATAAAACATAATTTCAGGCTATGAGCTAACTATTTTTAATTTATATTGATGTATCATCATAATATTCTTAATTAGGAAGATTTTCATTAAATAACCAATTTAATTAGACTAATATTTACTGATTTGGCATTTTTATTACAATTTTGACTAAAGCCTACTTTTTCCTCATTATGAAGTTGTGTTTGGCAAACTTATTTTGAGCACAATTTTTTTCTGATGACCTATTATAATGAAGTACATGTTTAACTAAAGCTTATCAACAGTACATGTTTAACTAAAGCTTATCAACAGTACATGTTTAACTAAAGCTTATCAACAGTTCTACATCCTTGGCTCATGAAAATAATCTTTAAAAAAAAGATTTGTTATATCATTTTTCATGAATTTGGCCATTTTTGAACTTATTTTCATGTTAAGAAGTTATGTTTAGCAAACTTATTTTGTGAATAACTTTTTTATTTTTGTTTTTACAGCAATAATTATCTAACATAAACGGAAGAAAATATGCATTATGAATGATCTATTTTAAATCAAATTTCCTGTAAAACTTGAAGTTGTTGAAATATCTCAATTTTTATGCTGTTTTTGAACTTGTTTCTATTTTCATCAAGTAGACTAAACATTTTTATTTTTGGTATTACAACAATAATTATTAACATAAATTAAAGAAATGCATTCTGACTGATCCATCTTGAATACATTTTTTGTAAAACTTAATTTATTGAAATAGTTCGGTTTTTACGCTTTTTTGAACTTGTTCTAATAATGTAAACTAATTGACTTTTATTTTTGTAGGTGTGCACTGAAAGATGTCTGGCACGAGGTGCAGCTGGATCTGGAAGGACTGACGACAACGTTGAAAGCTTAAAGAAGAGATTTGATACATACATGAACGCCACAATGCCAATAATCCAATACTATGAAAGCAAAGATCTTGTTAAAAAAATAGAGGCCGTGACACCGCCTGAAGAAGTATTTGAACAAGTGAAACTCTTGTTTAAATAAATTTCATGCCGGACAGGTCATGCCACAGAACAACACACAAACGTCAAACAGTGCTAATTATGATCAATCTCTGCAGCCTATCAACGATCTTACAACTAGTGACGTCATGATCACGTCACTGCGTTGAATATGTTGGTTGGTTGATCTGTCTAAAGACGTCACGAGTGTTGGTTCGTTGATTGGCCGAAGAAATTTATCATAATTTGCATTGATTGATGTTTCTTAGTTATTCTGTAGCCATACACTGATTAAGTTTTTAATGATATTTGATCCACTATAATTTTTTTTAGTTTTTTTAGGAACAGCACAATTTTTGTTATGTCTGAAGGTTTTAAAGGTGTTACTATTTTACTCTGCATTGTGTTCATTACAGATTTTTTCTATGAAGTACATTGATGACTTTGTTACTAATGATAATGTTATCCACATCCATTATAATTGAATAGTATTAATAGTTTAATAGTAATAGTAATAGTTGAATAATAATAATAATTACATAAATGAAATTAATAAGATGCAAGGTTAAAATTTATGCTTCATATATGTTTAAGAAAAATTGAAATTGGAAAAGCATAACTTCCTAATAGAGGAAAAGATTTCAATCCTTTAATGATTAAATGAAATTCTCTCTAACTTGTGATAGCATTAACGTAATGTTTTATTATATTTTAATTTTATTAATAAAACATTTGATAATTGTTCGTATTGTGATTGGTTGTGTTGTAGGATTATTTTATCTCGCAATTAAAATAAAATCTAGTCCTAGGAACTGAGAAGCTCTTAATGTGAATTTGCATAGATAACTGAGATGCTTTTGTTATATGATGTTACTGTTGTTGTTAAAAGTATAAAGCTTAAATGTTTTTGGAAACATTCCAATGAAAAAATTTCAGTTGATCTATGACCATGTTCTTTTGTATTTCTATACTAGTCACTATTTTTATGATCTAAACATTGCACTTTTTTAAGCAAATGAAATTCTCTTTTGTAGATGTACTCGAATGTTTGTCTTACTTTAAAAATAAGTTCTTTACACAAAACAATTTACAATGATGTTTTAGAAAACCATTTACATGCATTTTACTACTAAAGAAATACAAGATTTTTGAATGGTTGGCCTCCATAGTGAAATATATCTTGGTAGATATTACTCTATTTAACATGTTGCTTTCACAAATAAAGTCCCAGAAATGCTCCCTGTAAAAGCTCAAAAAGCTGATGTTATTTTTTATATACAAATTTGAGTTAAAATTGAACAGATAATAACTAAATCATATATAAATATTAGATTACTATACTTAATGACAATGTTTACTTAAGTAGTTTTAGATGTAGGGTATATCAAATACAGATTACATTTATTTTCGGTTTTTTGTTTCAATTTTGCATATCATTCTTACTTTTTCTGTTTATTTATAAATCACTATAGTAAAAAACTGTTAATTTTGAGAAACTGTTTTTAACCAAATTAACTTCATAATCTCTGGGGGAACATTAAGTTCCATCTCCTGTAAATGCTTAATTCTTCCCTAGATCCGTGCATAATAGTTTAAACAGTAATGAAGACATTTGAACACATAAATTTTAATATTATGGTTCTACCTATTTTAAATGAAATTACTATGCATTGTAAATTGGATAGTTTTCCATAATGAAACATGTTTAAGTTGCATTAAATTATACCACTGTATTTTAATATTGGAATAAACTTTCAATTCTTTATCCTTAAAAATTGGTAAAGAAATTTCTACGTAGATTAGTTATGACTTCTTCATATTATGATGAATTGTAGGATTATGATCCGAGTGCAATTCATCAGGATGTTCCACATGTGAACTTTCTATGTTCATTCTCCATTTCACTTGTGTGATCTACTCTATAGTCCCATTTCCTCAGATGTGATGCTTCTCCATGATCTCTGCCTGCACGACATGGCGATCTCATTCATGGGTATAGGATCTGTACAAACTTCCTTTGTATTCATCTTTGACAAAGTTAAGGAGGTTCTTGTATGTCTCCAAGGTTGTGTCATGCCTGCTGTGGATTTGCCAGGCAGATCGTAACAACGCCACCCTGGCCCCTATTGGAAGGGGCCCCAAATACCGACGTTTTTCGACCTCCAGGTCTGGTGGCGTAGTAGGCTCCTGCTAATCCTATCTGGAGACGTGGAGCTAAATCCGGGACCTGTATTTACTGTCTACGCATGTGGGATATCTGATAAACTCATCACAAACCGAGAAACATCCTTCAGGTGCAATTTGAACACAAACATTGGGTTCAAAAGAAATGTACGAACACAAAAATTCCACAGTACATAAACACCTGGGACTGTGCACTACATCCAACCCTTAAATGCAAACACAACAAACAGACACACCCAACCCACAACACAAACAAACATGACAGCCCTTAACAATCAACAAAAACGGACTCAGCAGAAACACAAAATATACATCACAATAAAAGACAAAACTTGCCACACATCACAAAACAGAAACACTAGCAAACTTATCAGAGATCCACAAAGACTCGACGGAGGTCTAATCACATATATCCACAAAAACATACCATTCACGGCCACTCAAAATCCCACCACACCTAAACGTCATAAAAACAGAACTTCAGATCACCATATTCAAAACCATACATTTACAGACCAACTAACTGAAGACACGGACATCACCACACTGGAAAATACAATCCTCATAGAAGACCAATGCACTCTTCACACTGGCACTACCCCTTATAGGCACACCCATTGCCAACATAATACTCAATTCACCACATACAATACTTAACCAAAACATCCCTACCTGCACAAAAACCAACCTCCTCAGACACCAACAGGGCATTGGCCCGTTTATTTATATAATCAATCAACTCTCACAAACAGAATCACATGGAAAACATTGCATCCCTTAAACTCCGACCACCTCCCCATCAACATAACCCCGCTATACCTACATACATTACAGAAAAGCAAACTGGGGGGACTTTACAACAAAAATAGTACAACTACTTGACAACATTCACACAGCAAACACCATCCTCACAAACATTATACTGACAGCAGACAAACGCAACATACTCAAAGTAAAAGTCCACAATAAACATAGAATCCTCGTAGGAAACCAAATCAGACTACAGAACCATCACGACCATCAAATCAGTATTTTGAACACAATAGACACATTGATACAACATACACAAGACATCTGGCAAGAACATCTAACCAATTGCTGGGACCACAGGGTCAATACACATAAACTTTGGAACACAATAGCCAGGCTAACAAATAAAAATGCAAACAAACATTCAACAACAAAACAGCAATCACTGACCAACAAAAAGCCACCCTGTTCAATAAAAAAAATCACCAACAACATCGCCCACAAAACATACAAACAGAAAAATACACACCAAAAAATTCATCCCAACACCCATTCTCATGCCCTCCATCCAAACAACAACTCTAAAAGCCCAGACAACATTAACATAGAACACTAAAACACCTAGGGAACAAAGCAATAGAAAGTCACAAATCTACAACACTGCCATCAACATAATACCAAACATATGGAAAATAGCAAAAACCATCCACATCCCTATCCCCAAACCCAACAAAGACCCCACCACAGGCACCTCCTACTGACCAATCCCCAATAGCAAAAACCCATGAAAAAATCATCCTCGCATACATACATCTCCCCAACCATTAACATGGATTCAAACACCACAAAATAAACTATCATAACCACAGAATTTATCAAAAAAACGCACACCCACAAGAGCTATAGACATGTGAAAAGCATTTGACACAGTACACTTACATAAACTCGTAACCAAACTACACAACACCATCCTCAAATTCATAGCGAACTGCACCCAAGGCAGGAAACATAACAAAAATTCAATAACAAAAACTTCCCACACACACATAAAAACTAACGTTTCACAGGGGGTCCTATCACCAATCCTGTTCAACACACATGACAAGACCTCCTCGTACACACAATCACATATGACATCACCATCATTTCCTCCCACATAAATCATTACCATACCTCCAACAAATACACAACTAGACCATAGACAACCACCACCACCACACTACTCCCAATGGTCAAGGACCCAAAAATTCTTGGCCTAACATTCGACCCCAAACTCACCTATTCAAAACACAAACAACACCATCACACATGTCGCTATAACAACAGCCACAGGCGGCACATTAGACACCATTGCACGAGACAAAAATAATCCCCATACAAACACTTAAAACTACACACAACCCCAGGCAGATGAAACAAACCATTTTAGACAACTACACCACCCACCAAACAATAAAATAGCACAATAAATAAACTACAGCTAATTTTGTTGGAAAAAATTTCAAGCTTTTGTTCTTTAAAATTAAACACAGTTTCACAAGGACTACTTTATTTATGAACAATTATTTCTATATATTTCGGTGCCACCCTCATCAGTTGTAAACATAAAATGCCTTCATCACAGTGTTCCACTCATTTAAAAAAGTGTAGAAGCGAAGGATGTACAATTTTTAGATATGCGAGACGTTTTAAACGACAGCCTCAAAACAGCAGGGCCATTTAAGGCTTCAATTCATAAATATAACCAAGCATTTCGTTAGCTAGCCATATATAACCGGCAAACTCGAGTGAATTTAAAGTTCTATTTTTTTGCTATAATTCAATAAATATTTATTGTATGAAAAACATTCATGGTAAAAATGGCTGGATCATCATTTATCATAATAAACAACTTTTGCTCAACAAAATTTTCTGTTATTCCTCAAATAAAAGACTACCTTTGCTCAAAAGTTTTCAGAGTTAAAAAATGCTTTTTGCAGTAATATTTTAAAGTTAGGTTTTTGAAAATAATTTATTCATGACAATTTTGATCGAATGAGCTTTCTGAAATATCTTTACTTCAATGAAAGTTTTTATAACTCTTTAAACTTTTGCTCAAACATTTTTAGAGTTATGAAATGAGAGTTTCATGTCTATAATTCTGTAAATGTTAATTTTTGAAAAAAAACTAGTATAAAGCAAACTCTACAGAAAATTTTGTTCAAGATGGATCATTTATAATGCATATATCTTTTATGTTCAGTAATTGCTGTAAAACCAAAAATAAATAAATGGAAAAAACACAAGTTCAAACAGCATAAGAACAGAGTTACTGTATTTCAGTAAATTCAGTTTGACAGAAAATTGTTTTCAATATAAATCATAATGTATATACATTTCATGTATGTTAAATAAACTAAAGTGTGCGATGTCATTCAAAAAAATAAAATCCATTTAAATCAAAATTTTTCAAAGTACAAAAATCTCCTTCACCAAATACCAAATATGAAGGGAAAGGTCAACACTGCTTTATTTACATTATCAGGAATTTGTCCTAGTCTATTTTTTCCATTGAAGCAAAATTACTCAATCGTGGTCCTGTTTATCTTAAAGCCTCTATCCACTATTGCATTTTTCCATTTCCAACCTTCGTCTTGCACTCCAGAACAAAATGTCTCCACATTGGACAACCTTAATTTGTTGCGTGCAAGAAAAAACTGTCTAGCATAATTAAGTGGGAAAAGATTCATTAATTTGAAAATAAAGTGAGACTTGTCTGCTTGCACCGATATTCACTTGAGGAACAGGAAAATAGCGAAAGGTATCTTTAAGGGTTCTCACTGCCCCTTTGCAGTTTTACAAGCCTTCATGGTCTTAAGTAATACTTGAGAAAATTCCGAATACAAAAAATGAAAAAACTTTAGGATAAGAAAACATAAAAATGAAAATCCACAAGCAGGATGGTTAAAATTAATCACAAGTAGATAACTTTATATTTAAAGGACATTAAAAACTAAATAAAATAAAATAAATTTTTCAGAAAAATAACCAGAAAGGACATTAAAAACTAAAACAAGTTCTACTTTCACACAATTAAATAAAAGACATTTTGTTAAAACTTTTATTTTTAAATACCTTCAAATTTTAAAATCATGATTAACTTTTGACACATAACATTATTTCTCAAAATCAAACAAAACTATCCCTTTGATTTACTATGAATTCAATACTTTGCTTGAAAACCACATTTCCTTACAAAAAGCAGGAGTGACGTGACTGATATAAATATAGCATCTGTATATACAAATTTACAAGTCGTGAAACTTTTTAACTTACATAATATAAAAAACTAAAATTAAATATTATATTAAGGAATATGTAATCTTAATTCTAGAATTGGAAAAAATTTCTCCATAGAGTTGTGTGCGCTGACAACAATCGTTCAAAGGTCATCAAAATGTTTCAGAAGTAGCATCAAGTCAAAATTCAGCATAGGAACCCACAGGTTGAATTAGCTCATTCGGATCGATTGAATTATTTGAAACACGGCTGAAAAAAACAAATGTTAGAAACCTTGAATGGCAAATTTATTTGAAGGTCTTTTATTTCCAAGATTAAGGCATCTAACCATGAATTACTTTAAACAAAATATAATTTATAATGAAAATTAATTGGAGAGAAAGGAAAAATTTAATTAAGTGGTAAATAATCTTCATATTAAAATTAATTCACAAAAAAACAATTTCTTGCTTGTCATTACACATCTGGTTTAAAAACTCACCTGAGCCACAAACGACAAACACGAAAAGTCCAAGCAACCAAGGTCCAACTGCATAGTTCTCACCATCTACTTTCTGCAATAAATACAAATTTTAGATAAATAAAACATTTTTTCCAAGACTCAAGTTTTACTTAGCTTAAACATTATTTTTTAAAAGTGGAAACAAATATTTGTAATTTTATTCTGTATTAGTATGTTGTACAAATTTTATTTTTCTATATTGCCTAAACGTAAACAGAATTTGTGCCATAATCGTCACATTCAGTTGCTAGACCACAAATGTTATTAATCTCGCAATAAACCATTATTTTCTAGGAGACGAACTCGTTACTGTCTGGCGTGAAGGGTCAAAATACTATTTGAAGAAATGTGAAATAATAAAACTGCCATCAAAGGTTTACCTTGACGACTCTTTATTCACCATCAGTTGTAAGGTTAAAACATTGGGCAAACCAAATAAATAACCCACCAAGCTGTAAATGGTAGAGCTCGATAGAATTTATTCCCTGCAGAATTACCCCACCAGAAATTACCGCCAAACATTATTTGATTACCCTTACAACTTATCAGAGGTAATTTCTGAATCTTATTTAAAAAAATAAATAAACATTTATCTTACTGCTACGTACATTTTAACGAAGCTTTCAATTTTTTTTGGGAGGGGGGGGGGGTTTAGGGGATATAAACAATGAAAAAAAATGGTTTTGGTGGTAATTCTGCAGGGATAAACTATCGAACGCTACCAATGTGAAAGTAAATAAATTCATGTAGGGTCAAAAACTAATATTCTCCTCTTTGTTCAAACTTTTTCAGCCAAATCAACACACAAAAATGATCAGGTATATAGATACATCATTTGTTATGCTTCACTATACCTCACAATGAAATCAGGATTTGTTAGCCAGTAGCCTATATATTCAATTTAAATTGTTGTATTCATTAAGTTTCGAATAAAATGACTAAATGGCTATAATTATTTTTAAAAAGTGTCGCAATAGTGTTCATCCGTTTTTAAGTATTGTTTCCATCTAATCACTAATCAAATTTAAAAAAAAAGATCAATACTAAAAAAAACTTTTCAAGAAAATAAGTAAAGTCTACACTTAAATTTGTAGTTCTTCAATTTGCTGTAAGCAAGTTAAATTTTATTCTATATATGAAAAACAAAGAAAATTGTACATTGGGTGTAAGAAGAAAATTTTTCACAAAAAGGCCAATACTGCCCATCCATTAATATACAGATCAGTGGTAAGAACAAAATTTTTAAAAAATTAAAAACTGGGTGATTATTTTTTGGGTTTGTTTTCAGATCTTCTTTTCCCAAAAAAAGAATGGACAAAAATAATGACACCATTTCGTATGTAGTCAACTTGCAATTCTTGATCAGGTGTTTCTGTAGACTAACATTAATATTACTAAATTATTAATTTGTTTCTTTTTCAAATAATTACTAATGCTTCATTAAAACTAATATCACACATCATTCTAATATATGCTGCTAAACTGATCAAACTAGACATTATTGTACAAACTTAATGAAACGTTTGTTCAACTGACATCAATTCAAGAAACAAAAAGTACTGTTCATTTTAAACATCTTTTTAGTTATTATGCAAAACAAAATTAATTTTTTCTGCAAGACACAGAATTTTTTTATTTATATTCTCGCTGTAGCTAATGCATTGATAGTGCAATGTAAAGGCTGCATTCACTGATCTATATTAATTCCATAGTTATTGAATTTATTCAGTATTTAAATAATATTTACCATTGAAACCTAATGCTTTTGGCTTTGCATTAAGCCTGTTGGAGCAAGCCAAAGCCATGCACACAGCAAACAATTTTAATGTAATTAAATAAACAAAATTACATTTCAGCCATTGAAAATACTTTGATATTTCTGATCCGATGGCTGCAGTAGAATGATGAGCACCTCTGGTGGTATCTTACTGCAATAGTATTGAACCTAAAGTGTTAAGAATGGGCAACATGCTGTAACCGTTTCTTTTAGCACCGGTGATACACAAGCCACTAGACTTGTGTATCACCGGTGCTACAAGAAACAGTTAAAGTGTTAATAATGGAGATTAGTGGGTCACACAACAATTGTATCTATGCTGCAAACAATCATGTTGCATTTGGTCATGCTAGCATGATCAAACACAGCCATTGATGGATATGATCAAGTTATAAAATAGTGAATATTAAACGAAATCAAACACTACTTTCTAATAACAATTTTATTTGCTTTTATAGCAAACCTAATGTACATTGTGTACAACATAATAAAAAAATAACTAACAGAATGAATTAGTTTACAACTTTGACATAACAATGGTATTGTTTCTCGTAGCACCTTTGGGCTAACCCCGGTCGAATACAAAATTGCAGTCTGTGAAATAAAGGCACTTAAAATGGCCGTGATATGTCATTCGGGTCGACAAATGCTGCCAAAATCCCATATGTTTTTGTTGTTTTGGTTTGACAGTCAAACCGCGCACAGGAACTGTGAAACAAACGAAAAATTCCTCAAATAAAGAAAATTTAGATACACTTGTCATAATGTTGTTTCCAACAAATGGTTCGTCATAGCATAGATCAAAAATGTAGATGCACCACTCAATGTTATAGGTTTGAACCCAAATAAGCAGTCTCAAGTCGTTCGAGATATTTCCCGTAGAAGCCAATGCAAATCATGTTTTTGTAAGGCTATAAATCAATAACAAGACAATATTTTGTAATTAAATATATTCAGTACTGTAAATCAAACATTTATATGTGATTATATATGTTTTATAGAAAAGAATAACATTTAAAATGCAAGTAATAAATGATTTAAAAAAGAAAAATTGTTCCCAAGAAGAAAAAAATACATTGAAATTGTATAGATAAATACATTACATTAACACAACTGGCACCTTTTTTGCTGTAAGTTTCTAGTAACTCGAGACCTAAATTTCTTCATTAAAAATTCTTTAGTGTTCCATCTATACATCTTTGATCTATGGTCAAAACAACAATTTATAATTAATTTATACACATAAGGATTGTAATATTTATTGTATGGGATTAAACACTTTTATTCTGACATTCATTTTTTTTGTTTTGTATGCTAAGGAGATTTAACTTTGTTCATTCTTTGACAAGTCTTCTTTGTACCGTACTTGAAAATTTGGGATTCACCCTATGTTGCTAGAAATTATACGAGAACGGGCCTCATGCAAACTCAATTACAATGTGCAGTTGGGGCACACAGAAGAACAAGGCCAAATTAAGCCTATGAGCCTATCATCCAAGTGTAAACATGTGAGCTAACCACTGTTACATAATTACTTCCATTAATCAATTTGGGCATTCTTGTCACAGAACAGGATTAAAGTGTTATTTCATTCACAGTTTATACAAATAAAAAAACAAATAAAGTGAAGAGAAAATTTTTAAAAAAAAGAAATGGAGACGTACATCCGCCTCTTACGAAACCATAACAGCGACTGAACTTCACTGAAGTATATTTTCTAATGCAGAGATAAGAACTCGGTAGGGTAAAACATTAACGGTAATCTGTGTATTTAAGCAAATTTTGACATAATCATGACCCACCAAACAATACCTAACCTGACTTTGCTCCTCAAATGGTTTTTGGTGGCCAAAACACCTATAAATATAAACATATGTACTATTGGATAAATTTGGTTTTAACTTTGCACTTTGCAGATTCTAGCAACTTTTAAAAACGTGGGGTATTTTTTTGTTTACTAGCAACATAGGTTTGGCCCATTACATGTTCGTACAGTTCCTATGCCATATGTTGTAAAAACACATCCCGTCTTTAGACAATACTGCTAAAAAGGCAATATCAAATAAATTCAAAGAAAGAATACTTGATACTATTTACAGTGAAATTCAAGTTGTTAAAATTTCAAAAATGGTAAATCTACTGGTAATCTACTAATATTTGACTTATCTTTTATTATTAACAAAGATTCCAAAATTATTAACTCCTGAACATTGTTGCATTTTTGTTATAATTCAAAAATTATTTAATTTAAAAGAGTGATCACTAGTACAATGAATGACGTTAAAAAATAGGGAATTTACCCTAGTAGCATTTCAATGGCTAATTCTTGGCTATTTTCCAAGGGAGCCATAGAACAGCCACCAAATCGTGGCTAATAGCCAAGGACCAGCCACTAACTAGGGATAGATGCTACTAGGGTTAGTTCTTGCTGAAGGTCCCAAATATTCAAAAATTCCATACTAAAATCTTACAACGTAAAAGGAATTACATTCCTCGCATTCATACTTATAAACTAAATTTGAACATATATGAGAAGACAAGTTTTGTTTATGTCTGAAGATTCTCCCGATTGAAAAATTGTTTGTGAAACCAATTCTAAAATCCAAGTGTGAGTATATTTTATTTGTTAGTTCTTGAATACTACTTTTAATTTTGTACGAAACATATTCATAGTATAAACATTTAAATCTTTTGAACTTCAACTTTCAAGATTCACAAAATTTAGATATCAACCCGAGTGAATTCAATTTCAAATTTCACTTTGTAGTTTCACTATTTTTATTTCACAAAATTTCACATTCGATTGTCTAGTTTAAGTTTATAAGTATTAACTTCAGTATATGTTATATATA
>JARUHE010132546.1:0-14463 GCA_031471125.1 Archaeomysis grebnitzkii | reverse complement strand
AACACCATTTTTGATTGACATTTGTGGAGATAATTTTTTTTAAAGTTACTGAATGAATCAACGCGAGACATTTGAACTGTTCGGTTCGTGGATTACTAGTTTATTAATTCAAACTAATGTTAATCTTTACATAGTTTTATTTAACCCTATTCAGACAAAAATAGAATTCAAAGAGCAGAATAAGAAACAGTTTTTTTATTATTCACCATTAAACCTAAAATAGATTTTAGTAAATGATGAACTACAATGTTCACTACTTTCACCAAGGCTGACAAGTCACCAAGCCACCCATCTCAGCCATTCCAATAAACGAACATTCACAAACACATCTACCACCACATAACGAAGAACATAATTACAAACATACAACAAAACAGAATCATTTTATAACAACCACAAGAAACAGGTTCTGAAAGCACATGCTTACACCTAACGAGACTCCGGTACAAGCACCACCCAGACTTTAACAAATACCAACATAGACTCGACAACATAAGTTCACCACTTTGCCCACACTGCCAGCGGGATACACATTCTACAGAACCTGTGCTATTCTATTTTTTTCCAATGGAGGCACCCAATTAGAGTGGCTGGGTATATTATGTAAGCATATACTGTTATTATATAACGTTAACTATAACAAGGTATGATGTCATATGCCATCCCTGACTGACACACGTATGACAAAATGTAATGTAATTATATAAACCTTCAAAATCTGAATATTTCTAGAAATAAACATAATGCTATTTTTTCTGTACGTAATAATAAAAGGAAGAAAAACGTTGTTGTTATATAATTTATTATTTCGAAGTTGTGAAAGATTATATAAATTCCTAAATTTGAACCTGTTTTCAAAAATAATGTTTGGTGATGTTTTATTTTATGAATCATTCCATTAGAACTTCGGCAAAATATTATTCTTTTGAAAATTTCAAATCATTATATCAAAATCTAATTAAACTTTGTTCATTAACTTATATTTATTACTTTCATAATGTAGATAGAATGAGTTGCTTTTTAGGGTCATTGTACGATTGATGACCATATTTGTAATTGCCGACACCCTTAACTTAACTCTATGAAATTGAATTATAGTGCATTACACTTATCATAAGGGTCGGTAACCATGCACTTTGCGTACGCCTGAAACTAATTGAAATGTTTTCAAACGAGTATATTATAGAATGACGTCATAATCTAGCCTCCATGACTTCATGCGAACATGATCATCAATTAAATAATGCTGGAGGTGTTCTTGAGGTTGTTCCGAACATTAACTTTGACCTTCGTGAACAGCTGACTTATGTTGACAGTTGGAAGGGTTACATGACCATGAACCTTAAAAACTAGTTCAGTATTTTTCCGCAGATGGCGCTGATGAAGGCAGCTGCGACGAGGTGACCCACTTTCCCTGCTCTGACGGAGGGTTCCGATGTTGGGGCAGCGAGTCTTGCCTCCCCACCACGTGGCGCTGCGACGGAATCGAGGACTGCCCAGGTAGTGTTGACTCAGTTGTCGTTTTGTCAAGTTATGTAAAAAATATATTTTTCTTACTTGAGATTTTTTTTATTAACAAAGAATGACATTAATTAATTGAAGTTTTATATAGGTTTGTGGAATTATCAACACATTTTGTTGTTAAATGATATTTAAATAAAATAAAATAAACACAACAAAACTAAAATCAAAATAATTATCCTTAGACGGCGAGGATGAGTTCGATTGCATCAGGTGCAACGGCGAATGGGATCTTCGATGCGGGGACAGCGACGTTTGTCTCGACATCTCCAAGTCGTGCGACGGCAAGATCAATTGTCCAGATGGGTGAGCAAGGCTTCACCGTTTTATTTTGAAGACTAAAATATTTTACTATCAATCACAACATGATAAGACTATTTAGATTGTTTGAACTATTCAAATTATTAAAACTATTAAAACTATTAAAATTATCAAGACTATTAAAATTATTAAAACTATTAATAGTAATAAAATTATCAAGACTATTAAACAGTTAAAATTGTCGAAAACTCTTAAAATAAACTATTTAACTTCCTCTAATTCATTCATTATTTTAATACAGCTTAAGCTTTCTTACACTTGTGTAAGTTATTTAAGTATTGTAGTTAGTATTACCTTAATAAAAAAATCTTCTTAAAAGTTCAAGTCTGTTTCATGTGTGAAAATGAACTGGATTGTCCTATATTATTGTGGGTGTGGAGGTAATGCCACTTATTCACTCCTTTCTCTCGCTTATGGGTTTTTTTTTGGGGGGTTCTCCTTGTCTGTCAAAGTGACTTTTCCTTCTTATACTTACTACATCTGCTTATAAAATTTTAGGGTAGCAATCATTTGGTTGATGACATTAACCTTCCCTTCAACCGTTCACTTAATAAAATGCTGACTTTTTTCATCTTTCCAAGTTACTACAGCATATAGCAAAGTATATATTTTCTGAACTAATGTTCCGTTGTACGTACTGCATTACAAGTATTATAGTACTTTACTTTTTCGTTTATGTTAAATGTTTATAAGTTATGTTTATGTTTATGATATCGCTCCACCATTTAGTATTGTAACTTAACCTTTCAAACAGTTTTTTGTTATATTTATCATTGATGACACATTCTATATACAACTTCCTAAAGGGTGTTATTGCCCACACATAATGTCTTACAATTGAGAATAGATGATAAGTGTTTAATTTGTATTTAAACACTTTTAACGATAGTGTAAAACTGTATAATATTGTCCCTTTTTCTTAATTGTAAAAATAAATATAGGCCAGATCATCCTGGAGAGACTTTTAATATCAATCAAAGTCATTGCATAACACTTGGAGAATATAATATGATCGTTCTTACTATATGTATAACATGACTTGTAATGTAACACGCTTGGTGCTACTATTGGTACAATACTTTCTTACGATTGACATATTAAACAATTCAACATCTTTCTCTAACACATTTACTGTAATGGAGATTTCATTACATTTGAGTGCTTCTTATAAAAACATTTTTTATTCACATTAATTCTCTTTATTAGCCGCTTTAGGACAAAATATGAATTAGAACGATTAATTTGAATATATAAATATATTCACATTACTTTCTTAAGTTGAAATTACATCTAAAATTAAAAGAATTAATGACTGTAACTCTAAATGTGTAAGTTACTTTCTCAGAACTATTTACAAATGTTTATTTTTATTCAAAATCTAAAAACATTTAAGAAAATGCATAGCTTAACTTTTGGTTGGTCTTATTGTTTCCGTTATATTTTTGTTGCAGGTGGGATGAATCAGCGGCAGTGTGCGAAGATGAAAACTTTCTGTATACGAAACCTTATGAGAATGAGAAATCAACAGAAGAAGGTCATATAGAAGAGTGTTCTTCAGATGAATTATCGTGTGGTCCAAGGGGCGGATGTATTATCTTAGAAGATTTATGTGACGGCATACAAAATTGTCCTCATGGAGAAGACGAGACATTGTTAGTTTGCACTGCTATGAAAATCCATATTGAAGACAGTTCAATCAATGAGGAAGTCCCAGTTCAAGAAACAGAAGATACTGAAACTGACGATGACCTCTTATCCACCTCCAACTATAACTCTTTTGCTTGCAACAAAAACGAGTTCGATTGTGGAGCTGGATGGTGTGTCCCTAGATTTTGGTTGTGTGATGGCAGGTTGGATTGCTTGCATGGTGAAGATGAAGAACCGGCTGCGTGTGCACTTGCTTCACAAGACGCACTGCAATCAAAAACTAAAAAGGACGAACCAACACCAACCTTGCATTGCCTCGCAGGAGAGTTTGAATGTGTCACTGGACTCTGCATCCCGAGATCGTGGTTGTGCGATGGATCAATCGATTGTCCAGGAGGAGACGATGAAGGAGAAGGTTGCCAGGCTCCACAAAGTGTGCATTCGGAATCACAAAATGAATTGTCATTGTCAACCGAACTCGACAACAACTTGATCACAGTGAACAACACTTTACTTGAAACAACAACAAATATCATATCAACGATGGAGCCTTTTACAGTGACTTCAACACCAGTAAATGAAGTACAAAAAGAAAATCAAAGAAAAAATATAAAAAACTTAAAAAATGGTATCAATAATTCTCCAATAAGCACTAAATCTAACTCTACGGCAACAACTAAAAACACAAATAAAAACAATAGAAATAAATCAAAAATATCTCACAAACATGAAACACTAAAACATGTTCCATCAAATGTGTTATCTTTAACTACATCCATTTACAATGATGACCAAACCACAGGTGATGACTCAGAAATCGATGTGAGTGTGGAAGTTGTCGTAGACGAAACGTCTTCTTACGATACAAAGGCTCCAACAACCACGAGTTCTTATGTTTCAAAAGAACTTGATGGAAGACCAAATATAAAACACTCCCCACCAAACTCAACATTAAAACCTAATACCTTAAGCCCAATTACAAGAAAATACAACCTCACTAGAGAAGGCAACAACTCCAAACATGAGGTTATTGGAAGCATTTCTACGTTTAAAAATGCAGATGAAACAAATATCAATCATTCTTTCAATCTTACACTTGGAGCTAAAATAGATTCTCCTGAAATAACTTTTATCAATTTCTCCTCAAATGGGTCATTTAACTCACCAAACTTTAATGTCAAGATTTTGAAGAATGAAAACAATGGCTCTAAAACGCCACATAACCACATGAGTGATGATAAACGAAGAGAGTTAGAAAAGAAGCAAATAAACGAGGCTAAATATAGTGGGTCCGATGAGCCAAGAACTTCAGATGTCACGGTTACAATCACTGGGGAAAAGAACAAGGATGGCTTGTTAGTGTTGTCAACAATATCTCCAACTGATAAGACCTTTTCAGAATCAACAAATAACACTGTTCTAGTTGCTATAAATTCAGTGTCTAGCAAAGATGGTTCAGTACCAGAGTACGTAATTCATGGATCCGATGGAAGTAGTTACCAATATGAAATCGTAAGTGTAATTGATCTTGCTTTGGCAAACACAACTCAGATGCAAATAGAGAACAATGAACTGGCTGTTGAAAAAGTAAAATCGTATGAAGAGGAAGGAGAAGAAAACTTTGTTATAGGGAATGATACACCAAACAAGGATAATGACTTGCTTTTTTACCCAGATGAATGGATTGGTGACCCGTCTTCAGCCATGACAGAAAATGACATTAATGTTGAAGACGAGTCACGGGGGAAAAAGGAAAACAGATACAAGCAAGAGAAACTATCGGCATTATCTTCCCCAATCAATGCTGACATTAGAGACAATACAAACTTTCAACGATTGAGATCGACCAAAGTTTCCATTGTTGATAAAACTCAGGACAGATTTGTGGATTATAGTGAAGACGAAGCTGTCCATATTAGCAAAGGAGATCTGCTTTCTCATTCGAAATCCGCAAAAACCGCTAAAAACCTCGTTGTTAGCGATTATTCAGCGAGCACAAGGGTGCAAACAAAGTCAGGAGTGGCTACGAATTCAAATGTTAAAGACATTTTTTCCATAATTAAAATTTGTGTCACATCAAATTTTATGATGGTGTTAGCAAATTTTGTTTTATAGTGATAAATGTTTGTACGTAAATAGTACTGCTAATGTTTGTCTTTTTTTTACTGTAAATGTGTATTTTCTTTTTTACTTAACTAACATGGAAGTATAAGGAAATGTCTTTTTTCTCATTTTAAAGACTTGCTTATTTATTTTCGTTAACATGTTAACGATAGGTTGTTAATAGCTGTAAAATTAGAAAATTAAATACTTCTAGCTTAGAATATTTTTTCCGATCTAAATTTTTTAAACATAATGGAAAGTAAATTATTTATAAATGATGTAAATATATTTATAAAATTTCTTAATTACTACAGAAGCTATTTTAGTGTACTAGTCATATTTACACATTTGTTATCACATTGATATAACAAATGTATTACCTAAAATAAAATACAAATATTGTTCTCTAAAATAAAATTTAGTGTATGGTGTTAAATTTTCTCAATTGATGAATGATTTTTTAATTGATATAGTGATGAGTTATATTTGATTTTGATGTTCCAGGATTAGTTATAATTAAAAAATATATTTGATGTTGAGCTTTGCTATAATTATGCAGTGTTAGCTATATCATTCTAGATGTTTTCCATTATGATAAAAAATATTTAAATTTTTTATAACAAATTCTTATAATCATATCAGTATTTTAACTGTACCCTTTATACTTTCCCCATACATTGAAATTATTGTACTTTCATAATACTTTTATTGATCATTATTTTAGTACATTTGTAAATCCACCGTGAAAAGGCGCAGCCTGTACAATAATACCAGTGTTTTGGTTGAATTTCATTATTACTTCAAACAAATCATTTCAAAATTTACCAAGTACAGTATAATAAAACCAAATTGTATTTATTTTAATTCTTGAGTGTTGTTTCTCTTAAAACTTGCAATGAGGATAATTGTGTCAACTCTTCAATAGATTTATTGTAAGTTTATGTTTTTTAACTTTGTGTATGTTATCAAAATGTAAAAAGAAATAATGTTTGATTTGTTTGTTCTAAAAATATTCTCTAAAACTTTCCCATTTCCTACAAATTCGTGTAACCATAGATTAAGAAGTATACTTTAAGTGCTTCCTTAATCTATGATGTTACTTAACACCAACTGACTTTTTAACATTTGGCAATTAGTCTTTTAAAATGGAGTAACGTTTTCGAAAAACGAATTCAATAAATATTTTTAATTACTTCTTGAAATTGTTCTGAAACACGAGAACCTTCTTATAGTTTTATTAATTGTTACAATAATAACATCAATGAGCAAACATTTGTTTTCAAGAAGGAATACATTGTTACATCATTTAAGCTCTAAGGGGCATTTTAAAAACTAAACATTTTTTTAAATAATATTAATAATAGCTATAAGTAACTGAATAAAAAAACGAGTCTTCTATATTTTGATACTATTTATTTAACAGTGAAAAATAAGTTAAATGGTTAAAAAAATTGCATATAATGGTTGTGACAGGTCATACTATAACTTCTAACGAAACTTTTTTGAATGGCCTCTTGTTGAATCGCTCTCCTGGGCGTTTTAGCAAACTCGATTTACAGATAAGAGGTAACCATTGAGCGTTTATTTGAATATTGGCAGGTTTTCTTGCAACCTATGTTAACTTCAATAAATCGTTGACTCCAAGGATAGCGGAGTGCTAAAATACTGAATTAGGTGGGGTCCTGGGACCACTTTTGGCGTTTCAAGAGCGAAGTGAGAGTTTTGAATTTTATATACATGGGTTGTGCGATAAACATTGTTCGAGCATCCAGTTCTGAGACAAACAGACATTTGGCCTCTGATGTGATGAATTAACTTGACCGTAGTTGTTTGCAGTGTCGATGTGTGTGCAGAAATAGTGAGACTAGGCTTTTTGGTGCTTTCGTTTATCCGGTCTTATTATCAGGCAATGAGTGTCTTACGATTTGGAGCCTTGAGAAGCGCGTCGTTTGAACTTCTTTTGACTTTTGTACACGGGCCTTGAGCATAATTTAGGATACTGTTTGTTCAAAAAAACAATTTTAAACTTAAATTAAACTGTGTTAAACTTAAATTAAACTGTGATGAATTAAACTTAACAACGTCACTTTTCATTTTAATATTCAATTTTTACATTTAATATTCATAACAATTATCAATTGTAATCACAAATAAAGAAAATTTAGTCAAATTAAAATAATCAGAAAGAATCAGTTTTTCCGATGGTGGTGGTTGAATAGATGCGTTGAGTTGTACATTTATACGATTCAGGTGGTAGACAAAAGGATCCCCTTGTTGTATTTTGAATTTCCGGTGTAGTTTATGGATGGTTTGGTCAGACATTTTCTGTCGTGGTCAAGGGGGTAAAAGATATTCAATTAGTCATTCATACAGCAAAATTTGAGAGTAGAATCAAAACAATTCGTGGATGGACAGCGATCCAAATTTTGTGCGTTGCTGAATGAAAAAGAGATAAACGCTCGATGTTCCAACTGAATCTGAAGAAGAATTTATTTGCCAGTAATAGGGTTTTTCACCGGCAAAGATTTCTGGCAACTCCCAACTTTAGCAATAAATGGCAATTTTGCCTTAAAATTTGTGTTTACAACATATCTTTAATTATGTTAGGAGTTGACAGAAATGAAAATAAATATTATTGAACACTCCCGGAAAAACAAAAAAAATTCACAAAATTTGTTTTCTTCCTTACTCCGGTCTTAATTACAAATTTAAATAATTATATTCAAGAATAATTTGGTTAACTAACAAACATTTTGACAGCAAATATAGAAAACAATAAAATTATAGAAACAAAAAAAATTAAACTATCTATGCTTAACTTACTTGAGCATTGTTTGATTTTGTTACCAAGGGAATTAAATTGGTAACATGTACTTTGTTTATCGATTTTGTTTTCCCTTTCAATACTTCCACTTGCGTGATTTCACCCAAGGAATTTTCACAAGCACGCGTTACCCTGGCAAGGGGATAACTGGTTGGTTTTAATAGATGTTCCTTAATTAACACTATTTCATCTACTTTTAACGGATGATGATTTATCGGTACATAACAGGAAGGTTTGTCAGTTGCTTGTAAAAGCAATTTTTGTAGGAATTCATTTTCGTAAGCCTCATATAATCGAGTACGAGCAGCTCTGAAAGTTTTGTACATCTTTTGAATTTTTTCATCACCGTAAGTGGGATCACGTTCTTCATCGTGTTGTAATTGTGGGATGATGTTGACCGTGCTTAGTTCATAACCGTGCAAAAGACTTTCCGGTGTAATTGCATCAGGAACATCTAAGTCATTACTTCTCAGACTTTCTGTAAAAGCAAAAGGTTTTTTATTAATTAAATGCTTGGCTTGCTGAATTAAAACTCGAATTCATCTAGTGTTAAATTTAACTTTCCAATAGATTTTTGGATAAACTGTTATACCAGTTTTATACAAATTTCGACAAGACCACCTAATTTGCTACAGCCTTTAAAATAATTATCAAACTCAATAAATTTAATGTTGTTTTCGAGAAAATAGGTTTTTGTATTCACGTCTTTTAAAAAGTCTTTAATTATGTGCTGTAGCAGTTAAATTTGAACATAAATCACTCGCACAGTATTGTGGAAAACCATAATCAAAGGAGTGCAACTGCAGAGCTTTTAAACAATCGTCAGCAGACATAGATTTGCAGATTTTTAAATTTATCGCTCTGGTATACATACAAGTGATACATAATATATAAACTTTTAACTTATCTTTATTGTCTTTGACTGAAAAAGGTTCAAAATAATATAAATAAACGTTGGCGAATGGAATATTTGATGGGTTTACCCTTATTTCACGGTAAGAATTTTGGTTTAATTTTACCGTCCTACTATTGTATATTTTACAAATTAAACATGCATGTAAAGTTTTGTTAACAGTATTAAAATAATTAGGTATCCAAAATTTTTTACGTAAACTAGACAACAATGAATACAATCGTAAATGGTTGTATTTTTCGTGAAAGTTTAAAATTATTAGTTTTGTAAGTTTACTTTCTTTTGGCAATAAAATCGGCGACAATTTATTTTTTGATATAGACCCGAATTTTCTTTCAACTCTTAAAATGCCTTTATTATACGGTCTCACGTTTAATTGTTTCACAAGATTAGGAATTTTGCATAAAGATACATTTTTATTACTAAAATAATTTACTAAATTTGAAAAATAAATAAGTTGTTCCTTTTTTATGATTTGTATAATACTCAACTCCTCAACAACATTTAACTTGCCTAACGTCGTCGGTCTGTTTTGTTTAGCAATTGTCTTCCATCTATTATAACATCTTAAAACAGCTGTATGACCTTTAACTAGTTTTGTGAAATTATAATACCTATTTAAAGGTATTAAATGTTCATCGTTTGATTGTATTGACGACGTAGCAATTTGTGCATGCTGACAAACATTGGAACACATAGCGGGAATTTTTACTTCTAACTTATTACACAAACCTTGTTTGTTAAATCTAGGTCCTGTTAAATAGTTTGTCTTCTGTAGAACCTTATACGAGACGCACCTAGTTGTTAGATCAGCGGGGTTTTTATTCCCATCTATAAATTTCATTGTTACATTATAATTCTTACAAAATTAATTTATTTTATTTTATTTATTCATAACAAATATTGAAACTTTTTGTTCCAATTTCTCCAACTTACACAAATAAGATTTCACCATGATAAAGCAACCAAACTATCAGAATACAATACTAAATTTTCAATTGTCAAAGGACAAAGACATTTACTTCCAGCTAATTCGTCAACTAAATCAATTAAATTTTCTACACCCAAAACTATTGCAGCCATTTCTAAGGAAGGAATTGATTTTCCCTTTAAGGATTCATTTATAATTCTATTTCTGGCCATCACAAAATGAAATTTATTGCTTTCCAAATTATGCAAATAAATTACTAAGCCAAGAAAGGATTTACTAGCATCAACAAATGCCACCAAATTATATTTTGATTTTCTTGATCCTATATTTCTACTTAATTTTAATACAGGAGATTTATTCACTTGTTTAGATACCAGCGCCCATTCCTTTAATAATTCATTTGAGATGACATCGTCCCATCCTAGTTCTTTCGTGCATTGCAATTTTTGCATAAAAATTTTTGCTCTATTTAAAATAGGCAAGTTCACATTATATAAATCAAAATTAGATGCCAATGACTGTAAAATTAGTCTTTTAGTTTTAACATTTGAATCAAGAAATAAAGGCTTTGTGTAAATTTCGTCCCTACTTCTATCCCATGTTAGTCCCAACAATGAAACCTCGCGTGACGTTTTTACATCATTTTCTGAATCTAAAGATTCTTGGAGATTTTGATCATTTGTTGTGAACTGCTGAAGAGACATTTGATAGGGCAAGAAAAATGAAGATACATTTTTATACACATTTAAAAATTCATCTCTGTCATCACTAGTATAAGCACCATTGTCTACATAGAAATTTTGGTAAATTTGCTTTTTCACCTCTTTAAATTCGTCATTTATTTCATCCAAAACTAAAATTTTATAAAGAGCGAGCATCAAAATTGTCGGACTGCATCGAAGGCCAAAAGGCAGTCTGCAATTTCTATACAAAACTAGTGAAAAATCCTTTTTTTTCACATTGCGGTACCACAAAAATAACATTTTCTCCTGATCATTCTCATTTAGTAATATTTGACTAAAGGCACGTTTAATATCAAAACAAATAATAAACTTACCAAATCTCAGATTCAACAGTGCTGTAGACAATTTATGATTCAGTGAAGGACCAGGATACAAACACTGATTATGACTGACAGTCTTTTGCTTATTAAGATTTCCCTCGCATAAATTAGACAAAAACACTATTCTACATTTTGTCGATTCATGACTTGGCCTTAATACCGGCATATGAGGCAGAAACGAATATCTATTTAATTCATTTTTAAACGATTCAATACTACAAACTTTTTTAATTTCGCCATTTTTTTCTTGGTCTTTAAAATAATTGTCCATTAAGTTTAATATTTCAGGTTGATTAGAATATTTCTTAAAATTAGATTTCATAATGGCTTTAGCTAAATTGAAATTGTTTCCTAATAAATGTGAAGATCTTTCATTCCAAAATAAGGGAAAAATCAATCTTCCATCATTTTCACTACTACAACCATTCAATGCAAATCTACAAATGTTTTCATTAAGCTCGCACACAGAATCTTCATTTTTTCTTTTCATTAAGGAATGCGGTTCTTCATTCAATACAGCTGAGGAAACTAATGTCAAATCATCATCGGTCAATTTACTTATATTTTTAACTATATACGATTTATTTTCATAATTGAAATCATAGCTATCATCTGCTAAAAAATTTATATTAGAGTTATAACAACACAAATTTAGATTTTCATTGTTTTCACGTGCTTCTACATAATTAGACGAAAATGAAGAACAAGTGGTTTGAACATTGGCAATTAATTCGTCTACATTTCCCATCAATATGTATCCTACACAACTTTCAAACATCATTGACGAAGGATTTTTTCCAATGTACTTGATTTGCAAATTCAAACTAGAAATAGTACCCGTTCCCACAATAACATCAATATCGGAAACAATGTCATCATTCAACCTTTCAAATCTCGAATCTGCTAATTTGAAACCATTGTTAGTTAAAACATTTACAACAGTTTTTAGTCCATTTATAGTTAAATTTACATTAATTGATGGAACCGTTAAAGCTTTAATAAGAAGAATGTCCTTTCCTATCAAACATTCCATCTGAACTAGCTTTGAACTATAATGCTTGGACGTATTAATACCATTTATTACTAATTCAATATTTTGTTCCAAAACTTCTAAATTGTTAGTTAAGGCAAATTTCTCGGACACGAAGTTACCTTGGCAACCCGAATCTATTAACGCTCTTACTTGCGTATTTTTATTATTTAATTTACAAGTAAATGTAGGAAGCAAATTTTTCGATTTTGACATAGCCGTTTTATAAGTTTCACAAACACTAACTAAACTACTTGAAACTTCTTGAATAGACTTTTTTTCGTTATTTTCTTGTTTTTCCTTTTTTACCTTTACTTTTTTGTCGTTCTTTGTGGCTACGTCTGATTTACCACTCATTTTTACTGAAGTAACACAAAGAAAAGAGAAATGCCACCCATTGCACTTAAAACAACGGTTATAAAATTTAAATGTGCAACCATTTGTAAGATGATTTGTTTTTCCGCATTTTAAACAGCCGTTTAGTTCTTTTAACTTTTTAACCTTGGAACTTGAATCCTTAAAAGTAGGACATTTACTAATATAATGCTCAGAATTTACTTTGTCGGATTCACATAAATTACAATTATTCAACTTTTGTTCAGTTACTACATTCATCGCCATAGCAGTTTCGACATTTTTAACTTTTGTCACTTTATAATCATACCGTTCGGTGGCCTCAAAATATTTGTCATGAATTTCTTTTATAGTAGGTCTCAACTTTCCGGTTAAATCAACAAAATGCTTTTTAAACTTGTCATTAAAACCCAACCACACAAAATACTGTAAAAAATCTTCCACAGTCATACTCAAAATTTTCATGCTGTCTGTGATACTTTTAACTTCACTAATATACGAAAATGGATCAACATTACTATCCAATTTCAAACTAACCAAACGCTTAATTGCTGAATACTTTTGTTGGGCTTCCGTATTTAAAGCCTTCAATAATAGGGATTTTGCCTCTCTATAACTATTATCATTTACCTCCAATGGGGTTAATAACAATGCAGCTCTACCCGATATTTGCTCTTTGAGCAATAAAAATTTCTCTCTATCTTTAAACGAATATGGCTTTAGAGAAGTTTCAAACTCTTTAAAAAATTTGTCAATGCATTCATTTTCATTACTCTTAAAAAAGGGCAAAGGAATAGTAGGATTTTTCAATAAACCCTTCCTACCAGCACCGTTTGAATTAGAAACAAGACTTTCAATTTCTGCTAGGATCGAAAATATTCTCTCATTGTACGCTTCAGAAGTTACAAAATCTTCCTCTAGAGTTTTAGTTTCTGAAATCTTACGTTGAATATTATTGTTCAATTCTTCTAATTTGGCTAACTTATTTTACATTTTTAACTTCAAAGAACGAAGTTCAGAAGTTGGTTTTTCGATAAAAACACCAATGGAATTAAACGTTTTTGCAACAGTAGATCTAACATGTTGTCTACTGTTTTTTAGAAACTGTAAACCCTCCATTTTTAATTCATGTTTAAATTCAATTTTCAAAACTTAACCAAATATCAAATCAAACTTCAATCAAATCAAACTTCAAATCAAATCAAACTTCAAATCAAATTAAATCAAACACATAACTTTAAATAAATTAAATCAAATTAAATTAAAAATCAAATTAACATCAAACAAAAGTCAATCTTTAATATTTTTCAACTGAACTAACCGAGATGCAATCAAATTTAGCTTTCGTTTTAGGAACTACCAAGTTTCGATCTAAATCTGATTTGAAAAATTAACCGTTTTATAAACGCTGTCAAATCAAAAACTTAGCATGTTGCAAACGCACAATTAACAAACAAAAATTTACAAAAAATAAAGAATATTTTTAAATTTAATATAATTAAAATGTAATATTAAGTTAACAGATGTTTTAACTAACTTACTCACACCTGTAGCGTTTTCCGGGCATAAAATACATTAACATTCATGAAGCATTATTTGATGTATCATTTATGTATATATAAAACATTTATCAATGTTTTATATATTTTGCACATAAAGAAAAAATTTGGTTTGATAATGAATAATTAAATTTATTCGAAACATGTTACCATGAAAGTAAATACAAATAAAAACGGAAATATATTTCAAAACGTGA
>JARUHE010132435.1:0-14466 GCA_031471125.1 Archaeomysis grebnitzkii | reverse complement strand
TTTTTCGAATACACATTCTACAATACATAGAAACAATAAAAACATAACATTTCATTATTCGCTTATCCATAACCCTATGATGATTTTGCGGCAGTAACTATATACAGTCTGTCACAAAATGTAGTCAAATTGCGGTTGTACTAAATATATTGAATACCTCATTTTGCGGCGGTGACTATATATAGTTAGTTATAAATTTTGCACATCTTTTCGTGGTACCTGCCGCAGTTAATGGGTTAAAGGAATGAAGAACTACTTTTACTAAACACAATTTTTTTTGTCGGACATTGCGTAGCCAAACTCTACTGTACATACATTTTACTTTTTCTTTCCTGCAAACATTTTGGGCCAAAAAGTTTACGAAACAAGAACTTTTTTGTTCCAAAAATAGCTCGAAAATTTACATTTTTTTAAACTCATTTTTGGCTAGAATCGGTTCCCTCAAAGTACACTTTTCCGACAGATTTTCGGGCCAATATCTCTCCAAAAAACATTCAAAAATGTAAAGCTTATTTAATTTATAAAAAAAATGAATACAACAATGTTTTATTATTATTAATTTTCTTATATATTTATTGATTTAATTTGATTTTTAAAGTTTTAATTATAATTTAATATTTCATCTTACCATGGAGGTGTCTCAATCTCGGGTCTCTTCGATCTTGACGCAGACATGCTATCAGTTGTGCCACGGTGGAGTTGTGTGTAGTGAGGACTATAAAGTATTTTCGATTATATAATTTTTTATTGTGAACTTATTTTGTTAATGTACGTTATATTAGTAGTATATATGTTCATTAATAAATTGTAAATAACTTTTAGCTTATATTTTAGTCTATAATCTTGTATACATTTGAAAATTGTCATACATATCAGTGACAATAACTATATATAATATACAAATTAAATAAAGTTGTAGTTAGAACTGAAATTTTTCCAAAGTATCATAATTTATAGAACTTGAATATGTTATAATAGCTAACAAGGTATGAATGCTGTTATCCTTATGGTGCTATAGCTATAATTACAACAAACAAAACCAAAATTATGTAAGCTAGAAGTACAAAATGTAATTTTCCTATCCATTTTCTAGTCTAAGCAACGTTGTTCAAAGAAAAACTGTTAGTGAAACTTTGATTTCTTCCATTTTATAGATAACAATGTGTTTAGCAGAGACATCAGGCACTGTTCGATAAGTTACTCTTGATTGTTAGACGAGTTTTCAATGTTAGGAGCTGCCATCTTGTTTTTTTTTCAAAAGTAGACTGAACACGTTCTATTTTAGAGCAATATCATTCAACATATATGACAGATACAAATGATGTTTTATACATTATTTTTTTCCTAAAACTCAAGTTTATTGAAATTGCTGCCATGTCATGACCTTTATCAGTTGTTTTTTTCCAGAAGTATCCTCAATATTTCTTTGAGCAATTATAATTTAATATATATGAAATATGTATGCATTCAATTTTATTAATAAAAATAAGCTACTTTCTTCATTGACTTCATTTTATAAAATGGACCATCAAGTAGTATAAATTTTAAGGCTACATGTCCAGTCTATATTAAAAGCCTGCAACGTCCACCGAAGCCCAAGCTTAGGCTTCGGCACACCTCTACTTTAAATCTTGAACTGTTATGGTCTTGTGAATGAAGCATATGAAAATTTACCTTCTTTTAATGAATTAATAAAACACATTACTTAAAACATTTATTTTAAACTTTCGCATAAATTTAACATAAAACAACAACTTTCAATATTAATTAGATTTCTAGTAATCAAGATTAATGAACTATCAATGTGTAACTTTGATAAAATTCAAAAATTTAACTTTAAATTTAATCATTTTTCTAACTAAAATATAAGCATCACTTTTAGTTTAACATTAGGAAAACGTTAATACCTTAAATAGGAAAATAAAAAGACAATTTTGTTAAACAAAGCACATAAAATTATTTAAAATTAAATATAAAAATAAGTTTTTAAACTTAAAGTCATTTTACCATTAAAGCATGTTATATAAAAGGCATCACAGTAGGTACAAAATTATAGCATTGAGTACATAAACTGAAAGCATATTTATGTAGCCATAGGCAGCAACTATATTTTTATTTAAGACCACTGAAATAAAAAATGTATGTAACACTTAAGCAAAATGTGTTTTACAAAGCTAAAAACCAATAAATTTGATATTAAGTTTTTGACTAGAAGAAAACAGTGCTCCAAAGTGTTTGAAGCCAAAACAATTGATAATCTGATGTCATAATTTATTATAATCATAGTGAAAAGAATGGAAATGTGCAACTTCTATTTAACATAAAAGTTACTAGTGTGCATTTTCAGGATAATTATTTACGCTGAATTGAAACGTTTTCAACGTTATCTCCCATCAAACAATGTGGAGATATTTATGAAAAGCATTTGTTATATTGATAAATATATATGTATTTTATATAAGATATATATATATATATATACCCTATAAGCACACAGGTTGAATGAACAGATTCTCAGCGTCTTATAAACAGTTTAATAATAATTTCCTAATGGAAGCTAAGAAGGTGCAACTTAGTTATATAATAAAAAGATTTTTTGAAATCAAAAAGATTCAAAACAATTTTGATTTTTTCAATAATTTTTTTTTACTTTTCAACAAATGTGTTTATTGGCAAATTAATCCCAATTGGCCAAACAATGGGTGCAATGGCCAATGAGAAACCACTAAATTTTCAGCATCGGTCGTTTCAAGGCAGTAACTCATTCAAGGAATAAAAATATCTATGATGGCTTAACTTCTGTATTGTTATATAGTGTGAATAATTAAACTATGTTTTATATTAAATAAATGCCAATTTTCTACATTGTAGGAATGATTAGCTTTCAATTTAATATTTATAACTATATTTATATATTAAAGCTAGGAAATATATTAGGTTCTTCAACATTTAAATGATTCAGAGTATTTGGTTATTTATCAAACAGACAATGATAGTCATGCCAGAAATTATGTTTTCACTTTACTTGAAAATATAATCAGGAAACAACCCACAACTTTTCAATGATCTCTCCTATGCAAATTATTTTTAAATGTAGAAATGCCATTTAGTTGCATTTTCAATCTATCCTACCTCATCTTCGATATTGTTATGAATAAAATAAGCAATTCACCTCTGTAATACAGTAATCAAATTTCATAATTTTGATATATTATACAGTGTTACACTCAACAAAACTATTCAATGATTTAATTTAGAAAAATAATGTAAACAGCAATCTAGTTCATTACATCTAACTTGAATTTCTCACCTTCAAGGTTCATTAAACAGAAGACAAAATGGTTACCCCTGTGACAGGTTATTTTCGTGATAACCGTATGGTCATGAATGTAATTCAAGTAAGATATTAGCAATATAATCTAAACGAGATTCTATAATCCAATAATCTCTCCAATGAAAACTTTTACCAGGGTGGAGCAACAAATTCTGGACCACCTGCCTTGCAGACGACGAATTTATCTCTACCAGTGTGGGCAAATATTTGACACCCAGAAGGTGGGTAGGTCCATAGCAATCCTTCTCATAAGAGGGTACATTTTTTAACTGTAAATAAAAACTGTTTATAGGAAATAAACCACATCCAATATTCACCAATGTAAAATGTATTCAAACTTCAAGAAAAATATTTAGAATATCTCAACATGAAACTTTTATTCAATTCCAAAATAACAAGGCTTAATTATAAAATAATAAGACTAGTTAACTAGTCTTTATTATTTTGTAATTAAGTTAACTTAATGTCAAATATTTTGATGCAGAATCAAATTACTTGCCATTAAATGAGTGGCTCTTACCATAAAATGCTTCAAACTCTCAAATCAACAACTTTCACAGTTCGATCATTATCCACATAGAAATGTTCAGCAACCTGTCAATGAAGGAAAAATTATAATTATAGTCGTATTTTCGATGAAGCTTTTCTTGATCTGGGCTCAACTATTTTGGATCCAAACTCACGAAAGTTAGGCTGAGATAACATCTTAGTGTTTGAACATATTTCTATGTCTTTCAATGAACTATTTAATATATTTTATCATTGCAAAATACAGTTCAATTACATAACAATATAATTTTTATATCTAATTAATTAATAGATTAAAAAATTGTTAGTATGAATTTTTCTTAATAATTTTACAATAAAAGTGTCAATCTAAATCGAACCAGATGAACAATGAAATAAAAAAATAAATTATTGATAATGATTTTGTTTGCTTTCTTTAATATTTTACATATTTAAATGATTTTTGAGTAAAAGTATAGAATGCACCAATGATTCTCCTCTTAATCTCAATACTTTTAGACTGGTTTTACAATTAATTCTAATCAATTTTAAAAAAGTTAAAATCAGAACTTTCGAGTTTCTTAAAAATTACTTTTCAACTTTTTAAAATTTAATTGATTAAAAAAGACAAATGTTATTACCCAAAACCCTGATTATGTGATGACCAATCATAATGTAGAATAAAAATGTGGAATATTTATGAGAAACAATGGAAGATTTTTACCTGAAACAATGGAGGCTCTTTAGGATGAGGATGAAAACCACCTTCTTGACAATTGGCAATGAAAGAAAGGCCATAATTGGGCGTCAAAGTGTAGTAGCCAATTTCGTTGTATTTCGGAGCACAGACAATAGCTATTGCCTCGGGCATCATCAGTTGATATGAACAATGGGTGTGAAGATCAACACTCGAGAGAAAAGCCGTTTGGGTTGGATGAGTCTGCAATTTTATTTGGAATAAATGTAGGACTACCCACGAATGAGCATGTAAGATTATCATGTTGAGACTCAGGACTCCCCTTTTTTTAAAGTGGTCGAGTCTAAATGTAGTAATTCGGGCATTCTTCTAATTTATAAATTTATAGTATACAAAAAAAAATATGTTAAAAAACTTAATTTATTAGTTTTAGAATTGTGCTTGATCAGCAATGACATTGAATGTTTAACAATCTAGATCAGGCCATCTTACTTCTGACCTATAAATATTTAGGGCAGAGTTGTCAGAGAATTTCCATTAAGCAAAAACTAAAAATAAAGATACTCTCTTTAAGTTTTTATATCAAACATATTTATGAAAATATATAAATATAAGGCACTAAAAGAACTCACAAATCACAACCTAGCTCGACTGTCACCTATACAAAAGAAGGTTAGATAAACACTAGGCTAAATAACCGCTGTAAAAAACCTGATAACCACCATAGATGATCATTCATCAATTTAATACATTGGTTAGACATAACAGAAAGGTCATTTAACAAAAATATATATAAAACAAACATTCACATTTTGAATGAAAAGAGAGCTTGGTGAACGTTATAACTGTACATACGCATGCCTGCTAGCATTTACATTCATCACGCATCTCATGGATTGTGAGAGAGCCTTATTGACTAGCTTTTAAGAAGTAGTTGTTACTATGTTCGGGCATTCCTAAAATTGGACCTTTCATTCAATTTAAACTTATTTATCTTAATGATTTCAAAAAGACTAGCAATACATTCTTTTCTTCACAGTTTATCCCCCCGTACTCTTATCTATTACAAGTTCTTCTGTGTTTTATTTAGAAGAAAATGAATAAATAATCACAAAATTATACAATTAATAGTATCAATCTAAACTTATGCCATCAGTATGGATTATTTCAAAGAGAATGAGTAAATCAGTCCATACTATTAGGCTTAACAATATAAGGGGAAGATGGTGCTCAATATTTATTATTTACCAAACACAATAAAATATTATAAACTATACTTTCAAATTATTAAATTCATAATTTTATTAGAAACAATTTAAAAAAATCAAAATTCTTAACTAACATGAATCCATCCAAGAGTGATAAGATCGTAATTGTCTTGGTAAGCGAACAATTCTTCTTCCTTTTGTGTTGTGCAGGAATCAGAGGTTCCGCACTGCTTTGGAACAAGAAGATCTGTCACCACCAACTCATTCTGACACTGAAACATTAATCATTATTTTTAATTTAATCTTCAAAGTAAACTTTATTCTACAATGATACTTAACTAGTAATCCATTAAACAAATAGTTCAATTGTTAAAAAAAACCTTGAGTCTAAATTTCCGAACTGTCATTCAAAAAAAGGTGTTACAAAGTGTGAAAACATCATTTAATCCAAAATTAAGAAACTATTTATGTGTACTTCATTTCAAATCCAGTGATGCATAATTAAAATCAAAACATGAAAAAAAATGCTAAAAATATATTTCTATGTCTTCAACCAGAAATGTCAATCAAAAGATGTTACTAGTGGGCGAAACTCACCTTAGAGACTATTTGTGTACATTGAATTTCCAATCTATGGACACAGATTAAAACGAAAGATGAAGAAAAAATTTATCTTCTCATATCGGAAATTTCAACCAATAAACAGTTACAAAGCGAGAAATTATTATTTAATCAAAAATTCACCTTAAGTGCTGTTTATGCACACATCATTTCCAATCCATTGGTGTATAAATGAAACCAAAATATGCAAATAAAAAATTAGGTCATGGAAAAAAAATATAGATAAAAAGTAACAAAATTAAATAAAATATATATACTAATAATCAACCCTATATGGAATTAAATCATAGAAGTATAGCTGATATAAACATTCAGGTCATTGTCTAATGCCGCCAAAACAACAACAACAAAGACTATACCAGAAATACTAAGTCTATATAGAGTTTCGCTATGCAGGTTCAACAAACATGACCTTCAGCCCTTTACCGACTGGATTATATATACAAACTACCATTGTGTTTGTTTCCCATATGTGATATAGTGGAGTGTTACCTATATCATGTGTTATGAACATTGTTTATCAAATTCAACATCCTAAAAAATAATAAAAAATGATTCTCAACTTTATAAAACTAAATTACTCACAAGTTTTCCAGCAAGAACTCCACAGGTCTCAATGTTTTTAGCCGTGTTTGCATCAGACAGAGAGAGAAACTTGGCAAGAAGATCCTCAGGTATGATAATAGATCGAAGACCTCCTGTTTTTTCCATCAACAAGGAAAAAGGCTTACTGCTACGATCAAAATTGGGTTTGCTAGAATTAGAGGATATTATTAAAGAAAGTCATTTTGACATTGCCTCAAAAGAATCATGTTTGAACACAACAATAGAAAATAATTGGAAAGAACATTACCTATGTGGTTTCTCAGGTTTCAATGACCTTGATGGAATGGATGGCAGTTTTCTGTTGAAGGCCTCGTGTGAAGACGAATTGTAATCATTGTTCCCATTTTCTATGCTGCTGTATGGAGGCGGTGGAAGTTCAGCATCAAAATCGTCTTTTGTGCTCAATGATGCAATTGGATATAAAAGTTTGTCTAGTTCATCATCTCTGAAATTTAAAAAATAATATACTAAAATCCAAAATGCCAAAAAAAAACATTCTTTATTCAAAAGATGTTGTGCAACAGAATATATTGTACATATGTTATTTACAATTATTAGTAATTTTCATTTCATTTAGAGTAAACAAATCTGTAAAGCCCGAAACACGCAAGTAACTTATGAACTGAATGGTTCAAATGTACCGCAAACAATCAGTAATTTTATAAATAACTTATCAAAATTATTTCCATGGCCCTATTTCAGAAATGTCAATTAAAAATAGTTTTTTTTAAATTATTAAAATATAAAAATAATATAGGTAAATAAAAATATAAATTAATGTATTAAAACAAACCATCAACCCTCTATGTCACAGGGCATTACTATTTGATGCACTCTTGAACAATGGCCATATTAGGTTCCTTCTCTACACACTCATTTACAAATGTGAAAAAATTTCAATTTTTATAAAAGCATATCTAGATAATTACTGTTTGTTTTTATAAGAAAAATACAAGGTAAGTGTATGCAATTTGATATTATAAAATTTAAGTGTTTTTCTTAGTGAAAAAAATCAATTCCATATTGAATTTTGTTCAAGAGTGCAACATGGAATGCAATTTTTGTTTTATAAATATCTTTATAAATACAAGTTATTTATATAATTAGCACTTGGTTTTTACATAAAAATAATGGTATGTGTTTATCTTTCAATATTATAAAAAGTATTTGTTTCTCCATTTAGTATTTACAGGATTACATGAACTTTAGTTAAAAACCAAATCAAATATTTTTGAACAATGGCGGCCATAAATTTTTCAACTTTTATAAATGGAGTGCAATTTGTGTTTGATAAATCTCTTTATAAATACAAGTTATTTACATAATTAGTGCTTGTTTTTTTAAAGAAAAAAAAATTGTATGCGTTTGCCATTCAATATTATGAAAAGTAATTGTTTGTCCATTTAGTATTTATAGGATGCCATGAATTTTAGTTAAAAATCAAAGAAAATATTTTCGATCGATGGCAGCCATATTGTTCTTATCTTATGGAATGCAATTTTTGTTTTATAAATCTCTTTTTAAATACAAGTTATTTATATAAACAGTGCTTGGTTTTTAGTGAAAAATAATGGTAATTGTTTACAGTTTAATATTATGAAATATAATTATTTTTTAAGTTAAGTATTTACCTAATCAAAATCAAATCAAAATTGAAAAACTGCGGTACGTTCGTAATTGGTTGTTCTTGTTGCAATTTTATTTTTAAAAAATCAAAACCTGTGTTTGTTTACATTCACAAAATAAACAAAATTTGTTTCTTTTCTGTTTTTGTCTTACAAAACATATTCATTTTGTGTTGCATTACAAATAAAAAAAAATTTCTGTACATTTATATGGAAATATAAGCCGAATTCACTTAAAATTTAGAGCAAATTTTCTTTCTAAAAATGTTGTCAGATGTACGATGACAACAAACTTTCATTAATTTTGTAAATTACATTCATAAATGGAGTGCAATTTTTGTTTTGTAAATCTCTTTATAAATACATGTTATTTATATAATTAGTGCTTGGTTTAGTATTTACAAAGATTCCATATATTTGGTGAAATATCTCGGAATTACATCTGTTTAAAATGGCCGTTTAAAGTTAGTCTGCTATTTACAAAAAATATTTTTTTTGTTCAATTAATTTCATTTTTATTTGTCATTTAAAAATTTAACTTTATTATTTTTTCGATATGTCCATAGAACCACTATTATGAAATTAATGTAAAATAGCACAATGCTCAAAACATATATAAGCATAAATAACAAAATAAAAACAATTTTATGTTAATATATGATCATATTCAAATTTTTTGATTCAATCATAAGGCATTGTGCCTTTTTTGAATCACAAAAATGGATTAAATTTAGAAAAGTTGATTAAACCAAGATAACGTTAATTTATATGGCGTTTAAGTATTCAGGAGCATTGAATCACCACACGGCCATGTGGGTGCTCTATCCCTTTAGTGAAATTGGCTTTTCAGAATTGCATCCTCAGAAATATCACTTTAGCGAATAATATTTTTAAAGGAAATATAATATAGATTTTTTTTTATTTAAGCAAAGTTATCATTCACCTCATTATCTATAAACTTTGTTCAATAAAAAAACTGTGAAATAAAAAATAAAAAACTAACATTTACCTTCACCTAAATTTCGAATGCGTCTCGCCAATAACGACGAAGATGAGCTGACCCACGCATGTTGATTGTAATAGGGTATCCGCAGGATGGATACCCTAATAAATCTTGATAGAAGTGACAAACACTTTTAAAACTTTTTCAGGTGTTTTTTTAGTTTTAAATTTCAAAACATTTACCAGGTATGTGTAACTCTTTTAACCGTTTTTATACCAATGTTCCACAAATAAAACATAGAATTTGTTAATTTGAATACTATTTTATAGATGAAAAGGTAGATATTTTTAATTGGTATGTATTAATCAATTTTTTTTATGATTCTGGATTAATTAATACATACCAATAAAAAATATCTCCATTTTCATCAATAAATTAGCATTAAAAATTAACAAATTCTATGTTTTATTTGCGGAACATTGGGATAAAAAAGGTTAACTTGAGAAAAATATTCGTAATTTTCTTCATAGCATTTTGCAAACAGCTATGGTGTAATTTCTGGGTTCTAGTGTTTCAAACAAAAATTTTAAAAAACTTACTTTGCAGTATAATTTTGTCCATATTGAGAATCAGTCATATTGGCTCCTGAATGGAAGTTGGGAGCTGCATTTCTATCCTCATGGTAAACTGGTGCTTTATTTTCCATCTCAAATATCCTTCGCTTTGTCAGTTCTTCGCTGTATAACCTCTGTTGGGCAACAAATGCAATGTGTTCCTCTTCATACTTTTCTTCCAATTTCTTTTTTATCTTCTCTGCCCGAGGAAGTATTTCTTTCAAGATTTTCTTAATTGCCACTTTGTCTGTTGGTAAATGTCGTTCATAGTCGGGATGACTTGGCAGTTTTTCAATGAACAAAGTCATAAATTTCATGTAAAGGATAAATGCATCTTCATAACTGTTCTCTTTTTCATACACTTTTGCCATTCTCCACATCTCCATGCCAGATCGAAAGTATCTGAAAACATCTAGACTGATGAAATAAGTCACAAGTGCTTCAAACTTTGAACAATTGTAAAATTTAAAAATAATCCATTTCTTCAAGAACCAAACTAACTAATCAATTTTTTATAATTTTTAAACATTTATATAAGAAATTAAGAATACAAACAATTTTTTATTTTTTTTATTTTAATAATTTTGTCAAAAACAATATTCAGAGAGCATTGGTGTATGATAATGATTAAATGTATGCTTTCCAATAACTGAACAATTTGATATGTACAGTCGACAGCAAGGGAAGTTATAAACGCATCTGTTTAAAATGAAAACAAAATACATATAAAAACTTTATAAAATGTGGCTACTCAAATATATTTGAGTATTTATATGTTGAATACTCAAATGTATTCGTTTTTCAATTCATTTTCGAACCCAAAGAACAAAGAACCTGCCAGATAAATGTATGAATTCCATTGTTGCCGAATGTAAACTCAAACAAAACTGGTGGTAACTGGTAAGTAATCTACAAAGCAACATTTCGTACAAATTTTATCTTAATCAAGTCAACCAGTAACCATCACAGTTACTCGAACTCATCCATGATAATTTGTTACCTTCTCACTGGAATATTTTCTTCAACTTGAACTGCATCGCTCTGGTTACACAGTAACTTGACTCGAGCATTTGCCTCCATAAATGCATCAACAGGAAGTGGCATTCTGCAATTGCAAAAATTATTTAAATTTGGAGGGCAATTAAATTCTGGCATTACCTAACAAAATATTACTAAAATGTAGAATCATTTATTTCCATTGCTGTGGTTTAAAGTTAAAGGAGAATGACAACCTTACTTAAAATTCTTAGGTCTTTTGTGAATTTGAATATCTTTTAGATGCACCACTCAATGTTGTAAGTTTCGACCCAAATAAGAAGTTTTAAGCAGTATTTTAAGATATGTTCCATAGAAGCCAATGTAAATGGTCTGATTTGTAAGGCTATAAATCAATGTGATGAAATATATTCAATATTGTAAATTAAACATTTCTACATCATTATATATAAGTTTTATAGAAACAATAACATTTGAAATATAAATATTAAATTATTTATCACAATTATTGCAAACCAAATTGTATGATAGCCTCTATTCAATGCTAATTATGCCAAATTTCTTCAGTGAATCAACAACAATAAAGTTTGATACAAAATATTTTGGTCCTAGACATTGCCAGTTTGACTATGACTGTGAGCGCAGTATGTAATTCTAGGCCAATGATTGTCAAATTCATGATGAAAATTTTCAAAAAATCATTATGTACAATAATTCTTGAATTTAAATATTACATACTAACAAGTATGAATACATGCTACGCATTTAAACCTGTACTTGTATGTTAAAAAAATTTCTAAAACAGTTTTATTATTTAATACAATTATTTATATTATTATAATAACCCTTTTTTTTCATTTGTTTATAATAAAAATATCTCTTTAGCCCTTTCATGACAAACTGCCTAAGTAAACTAGTAATCCACGAACCGGGCTGTTCAAATGTCTCGTGATGATTCATTCAGTAACTTTAAAAAAAAATTATCTCTACAAATGTCAATAAAAAATGGTGTTACTAAGTGAGAAAACACCATTTTATCAAAAATTTACCTTAAAGACCATTAATGTGTACTTTATTTCCAATCCATTGATGCATAAAAAAAATGAAAAAAAATATTTTGTTAAAAATATTTTGAAAGTCTAAGAATGTCAAATCAAAAATGGTGTTACAAAGTGAGAAAAACATCATTTTATCAAAAATTGACCTTAGAGACTATTTGTGTGTACTTCATTGCCCTTCCATTGATGCATAAATAAAAACAAAATATGAAAAAAAAAATTTCAAAGTTAATTTGATAAAAAACTCTAGATAAAAAGAAATAAAATCAAATAAAAATAGCTAGTAATGTATTAAAACCAATAACCAAGCCTATATGAAAAGAAATATTAATAGTATGGATGATATATAAGCATTCAAGTCATTGTCTAACGCCACCGCCGCCAACATCAGAATTGCTACGCCTATGTAGAGCTTCGCTACGCATGCTCGACAAAAACTCCTAAAATGTCTATTATTTAAAAAAGTATAAAATTTTGAACAAAAAGGACCTTCAGGTATTCTACCTTAGAATCTCCGTTATTTCATTTGTTTTAAATAAACTTTCAAATAAAAATTTTGGTTAACCATGAATTTAAATTTTTTTTTATAAAATGTATGTTTTTTAATAAGTAAATATTGATTTAAGAAAAAAACTTTAGTTATACCAGTGTAGAATGGGTAGATCTTAATAACAGGCACGCAGTTGTACCTAAATGTACGGCAAAGGCGTATTTTGGAATTCACAACTCGGCAGCGTGTATTGGAACTGCTTATAAATTAGAGTTTACCATCAGAAATTGTTCTTTCTAATTAAAAGTTATATAATCTACAAACATTTATGCTTGAAACAATGCATAAGAAAATATAAATAATATTCGCAACATTTTTTTTATCAATGTTTCAAAAGGACATGTTTTTCGAAAAGACTTCATGTAATATGACTTGGTTAAACTTCACGATGGCTACTCTTTTTTACAACAATGGCATATTAAACCAATGAAGTTTCTTCTGAAAGTTGTAGAAAAACTACTGTTAACTACAAAATCTCACTTAACCCAACCTTCTCGTATGTGCAGAGTGTAAATATATAAACAAGAGGAGCTATAAAAATCTCAAGAAAGAATACTTAAAAATTATTAAAGTAAAAAGAGTAGCTGTCGTGAAGTTTCACCTTTGACTCAAATAAACTTACATTTTCAACATTGAAACAAAAAAGCTCACTAGGACTTTAACTGGTTAGTCTTACCAAAATAAATACAACTTTTCAATTTGTTCAATAGAGTTTTCAGCAAAAATAGCATTTATCAAAATTGTAATATTGTGAAATATGTCCATCAAGCTACAAATTATTGAAACAGATGCAATATTAAAGTAATTATAGCATGTTGTATATCACAAATCCTAATCGCACATCTGCCAATATTTTTGTAACAGTCCTCTTATTTGTATATTCACAATCTGGATGTTCGAGAAAGTTGTGTTAGGTGAGTTTCTGTAGTTTTTCTAAGACTTTGCAAAGAAAATAATTTTAAAAACCATTATTTATAAGCAGTTTCATCACAGTTGTGAATTCCAAATCAGGATGCTGATTTCCAGCATAAATTGGTCGATGGAAAAAATATTCTCAAGTTAATACATGTTTTTTATTAATAAAAAATTTAAATAACGGAAATATTTTATGGTAATAGATAGAACAAGATTGCTTTTTATAGAAATCGATGAGAAGTTATCCAAAAATGTAAATTCAAGTTGAGTAAAAGGATTTATGAAGTTAAAGATATTTTGTCAATCAACTAATTTATGCTGAAAATCAGCACTTTGTTCCAAAATACTCTGTTGTCAATTGTAGTACAATTAGGTACAAGTGCATGCCCGTTGTAAAGAATTACCCTACAACTTACTAGAAAGTTAAGTCTTTTATACTAGTATTTCAACCAGTGTGTCAAAAGGGTCTTTAAAAATTTTTGGAGAACATTTTTCCTATCATTATTTTGGTAAAATTTCGGAATGCTTTTTGCGCACGGTACTTTTATGCTCCCTTCTTAGGGATTTTTCACTTTTAGTACTTTTTAAACGAGATCTCAACTGTTATTTTGCCTATCATTCAGAGTGCCATTCAAGATTGAACTCCAATAGTAGAAAGTTCCAAACTTACTCAATTTGTACTATTAATTGGAGTTCAACTTTTAAAAAATGGATCTAATTTGAGTCTTAGATTATAATTATTTTGAAATTTCCCTAATCATTGGTATAGATAATAGGCAGCAGACTGCAGAG
>JARUHE010132324.1:0-14470 GCA_031471125.1 Archaeomysis grebnitzkii | reverse complement strand
ATTCCATTAATAGTACTAATATGCATTTTGGTCCAGCATATATGCCAGTGATTTTTTGCATATTTTATGCGGCATATCAATTTTGAGAGCAGAGATCGTCATATAATATGCTGCATATCGCGAAAAAAATATGCACTTATGCAGCATATGTTATGCTGCATATTGTCACATCCCTAGTTATAATGCTCTAGTATTCTATTATTTTATAAATCAATGCTACTCTGAAATACAAACACGTGATGTGTCAGTGCAATTAACTCTACCAGAAGGTAACACTGCACAGGGCGTAAAGCGAGAAGTTCTTCCAAATTGGAGGTACCTTTAAGAACTTATCTCATTGAGTTTTTCATTGTTATTTTAATATTTTTATATATATTTTGATATTCTAATAAACTTTTATTCATCACTAATTAGTGGGTATACGAATCGTTAAGGATTTATGAAGGTTTCTTTAAAAATTGGAGGCACATATTATCACGAAATAACGTTAGGTTTACGCTTTGACACTGTATGAGGGTTGAATACTCACGGTCGTTTGACCCTCGTGTTTCTAAGCATATTCACACTATACCATCAAAACATGTATGTTCAGTTCAGCCATTTTGTTTGTTTGTTTGTTTGTTTGTTGTATCATCAAAATTACTGTTTTTGTGTTCAGCCATTCTGTTTGTTTTGGACAGCATCAATGAATAGTCGTTTTATCTATATATTCGAAGATTTTACTTTTAACACTTTCAAACAAAAGGTCATCATTTTCATTTAAAACTAGCTGTAACTCTTCTCTTATAATATAGCTATAATAATAACATAAATTATGATTACAGATCATTCTTCATTTATTGATACTAATACTATCATTACTACTATTTCTATTATCATTACTACTATTACTGTTAAAACTTTAACTGTTTCTTTTAACACCGGTGATACATAAATCTAATAGGGTACTCCATCTTATGTACACCAGTGATACAAATTAAGTTAGTTTTGTTTTAGATTATATTATACAATCTAAAACATAACTAACTTAATTTGTATCACTGATGTAACATAAGATGGAGTAAGCTACTAGATTTATGTATCACCAGTGTTACAAGAAACTGTTAAAGTATTAACATTACTACTATAATTATTATTACTTTATTACTTCTACTAATGTTAATACCACTTGTACTACTAATATTATTACCCATTAGTATTGTCATTATTAAAACTAAAACGAACCTTAGTTACAGGTGTATAGATCCAATTATTATAAACAGATGTAGTATTTTGCTATTTCGAAATCATTATCTATAAATTGTATCTCATAAAGTGTGTTTTATAAGCAAGTGTTAAAAAGTATATTATTTAAATGGTATAACAATTGTATATAAACCATACGTATAGTGTTTCATGTTCTAACCAATAATTATTTTGTTTTTTTACTTTTACGTTTTATTTATAGTTTAAACTTATCAAGGTTTCGAAACATATGTTCCAATTTGAAATTTATAATACTACTTTATTTATTTTTATATTATCAATAACATTTTCCAATGTTTTCAGTAACTAGTAAAAATCACATATTTAAATTTTAGGTCTGAATTTTTTTGTTTCTGATACTAACAGTTTCAAAATGGTAACGTCACTCATTTTGAAACAATTTTAGAGAGCTTGGAAACCTAAAACCCAGAAAAATTTGAAATAAAAGTCCGCGGTTTATGTAAACAAACTCCAATGAAAGTTAACTTTTAATTTTTCTTTAAAAAATCAGTCTAAAGATTATGTTATGAAAGTATTAATTGCATTTAGTAATCTTATTAAAATAAAACAAATATTTAAAAGTTTTTAGTTGAATTATGAATTATAAAGCTGATGGCAATTGAAAATTCGTCATAATTGATTGATTTGATTTTTTATTTATTCTTTTTTTTTATAAATAAGTTATAACCTGTGTATATATATATTTAACTTATTTACTAACAATCTATATAAATATTTAAACAAAATTTATCACCTTAAGAGATGCAACATACAATTTTTACATTGTTATTCCATGATGTCATCATGAAACTACCTCAGGACCTTGTTTGTCATTTTTTTATGAAACAGTTCGTTAGTCAAAAAGACCTATGACGTCAAAATTTTCAAAATCTTACCAACTGTTGGCAAACTGTTAGAATCGGAAACATGCCTGATGTAAGTCTTTCATTATAAAATGAATTTTTCAATATAGATAACTTGAAAGTAATTGTTAAAATAAAGGCTGATACATCAATTCATTGCATACCGATTAGCATCATTATTTTGTTATCATATAATAATAATGATGTGTCAAATTTTTATATTATTTTCATCTACAACAGTTCAGAAAGCGCTTGTAATCCTCATCATCATTACCCACATCAAGTGATGTGTACCCTAAGGATATGCAGCCGATATATGGCACTATCCTCCAAGCCGGAGTAAGCTTAGCACATGAAATTTTAAGGGAATACACCCACGCTCAAATCCCAATGATATAACCTTAGAGCGGACTCGAAGCGGTGCCAATGAGATTTGCTGTTGTAGCATTAATCCTTATATAGGCGGCGTTCGTATTCACTCGGCTATCATCTCGTATGTTATACTGTATATATGTAATACATTTATTTATATATACAGTATGTATATAAATATATATAGTGCATTATTTGACGTAGAAAATGTGTTTTCTTTAAATATAAAAATAGTTTAATTCTCAATCATTCATTTTCAATTGTTGTCAACAAACATTTTTTTCATTTTTCAAAGAATAAAAAAATACCAACATACGTCAAGATTTAAAAAATATAAATGGAAGGTATTCATTAAGTCCAATCTGCAACCGTGCACGTTTATTGGAGGACATATTGATCTTCAATAGCACACGTGAAGTAACCCACTTTAAAATAACATAGAGCTTACCTCACTTGTCCTATTTCGATCTATATATAATGGACAATAGCACAAGTGAGGTAACCCACATTCAAATAACATAGACTACCTCACTTGTGCTGTTTTAGATCTAAATAAAGATAATAGATTGTCAGTCATTATCCAAAGAAGGCTCTAGAGCTGTGTCTCCCATTTAAGTATTAAGTCAATTGAGTGATTCTGACAAAGGAAAGCCATAACCCGAATTTTCACATCATCATTTCATCTCGTTACATTTCTTATTGCAAACGAGGGTAACGGGGAAGAGGAGGGGGGCATTAAAGGGAGGGAAATGAGGGGAACGGGGGATAGAGGAATGGGAAGGGGTAAGAGAAGGGATAATTGTTTATTTGGAGAATCGTTTGTTAAAAAACTGATTCTACAAGAATTTAAGAAAACATTTCTCAGGCATAGAATATTTTTATAAAACGTGTTTAATGTTTCTTCATTTTGAAGATATTATTTACACGAATAAATAAACATAAATCATGTTCTATATTAATGTTTTAGGCAGTATAAATTCAAATTTATAATTCCTTAAGATGTTAACACATTAACACTTATGCAATTGCTATATTTCTAAAGCAAAATTTATTTTACGCTAATGTTTTATGTTTTTTATTGTTATTCTTAAATTGTATTCAGTTTTGCACTCTGCTTATAATTAAGTGTGATTGACTTTATTTTAAAATATGTTTAAAAACTATAAGAAAAACTATTCACTTTTCATATACAAAATCTTAAATAAATTTGTTATTACATACTTTTGTATAAATCTGATTCAAGGTTTTTTGAAATTTTTGTTTAAAAGTTTTACATTTACACTATACATAGCGGTCGATTTAATTTGCATTATGTTGTATATCTGAATTCGTTGTTGTATATTCGAGGTTTAAATTGTGATTAATTATTCAACAGCAGTATACATTTAAGAACATTTTATGGTATGTATTATATGCTTGTATGCATAGCTATAAAGTTAAGGTAAGTGAAACGCTGGAGAGTATTCTTTAAATAGGTTTGCACTATACAAAAGTTGTAAATATTCTTATTGTTATTTTTAACATTATTATTGTTACTGTTATTGTTATATAAGTAGTTATTATATAATAAATTTAGCATAAAATATATATGCAATGAAACTTTTAATCTTTTCAAGAATTGAATTTCATATTTATAAAAAATGAACCTAAAACTTTCATTCTATTTAAATAAACGTTTCGTCAGAGATTCTTTATTTTCTGAACACTCCAATAAATATGTATAATAAATTAATGATTTAATTCACATAATCTAAATGACAAGATTAATGTATAATTAAATCGTATTTTTATGTTTACAATAATTAAATTAATCATTTAATGAAAAATTGTAGATTAATAATTAATGTTTCTAAATCATCAACATACAGTTACCATAAAAATATACACAAATATGTATATACTAAACAATAATTGTTCGCATATTATTTAAAATAATACAAAACTGACAATATAGCTGTATCATTAAGCTATATTTATTATAATTTATTATAATTTATTATATGTTATTATTATATTTCTATATTATTATATTATATTTACTATAGTTTATTGAAAATTAAATTTAAAAATTGTATTTTAATAAAAATAATCTTTCAATGCTGTAAATACATTTAGAAAAACTGAAGACAAAATTTACACTAAAGTATTTTTTATTTCTAACGTTCATTTATTTTAAAATAATATAAAAAAGATATATTTTTAAAATCAATTTTAAAAGAATACAAAAAGAACGACATATTCTTTAAAAATAATTTTAAAATAATATAGAAAAAAGCAATATATTATTTAGAAATAATTTAAAAATAATATAAAAAAGAACAATATATTATTTAGAAATAATTTTAAAATAATATAAAAAAGAACAATATATTATTTAGAAATAATTTAAAAATAATATAACAAGGAACGATATATGAAATTATACGATTCAATTTGTTTGCTCGATGGATTAATATAATCCTAATAATTATAACATATTTCAACTTTTTCTTCGGTGCGTCCAGAAAATTATATCATCAGGAGTTTTGGGTCTTATATTTCACAACTTTTTATAGTCCTAAGTTTGAATATTTTATATATTTTACCACTTTTTATAGTCCTAAGTTTGAATATTTTATATATTTTATATATTTTACCACTTTTTATAGTCCTAAGTTTGAATATTTTATATATTTTGTATATTTTTTATATTTCGCCACTTTTTATAGTCCTAAGTTTGAATATTTTATATATTTTACATATTTTACCATTTTTTATAGTGCAAAGTTTGAATATTTTTTAAGCAATTATATACATTTTTCATAGCTTATAGATGAATATAATGGATGGTCTAACCTTTTAGAATCAAATTATTAAGCTGTGTTTGAAAAATCAACTTCAATAAGTGACCTCTGATTGTTGTTGTTGTTGTTGTTGGTGCTGTTGGGACAGTGTGTGATGTGTGGGCTCTACCAAAATTTTGCTATTTTTCAATTTGATTTTACATACGTTTGTTTAAATGAATATAAGGAACATAGCATTTTACACTAGTGTCATTAAGGATTAAAAAACAGTATACTTATTTATTTAAACAATTATTTTATAAGAAAGTTGAAAGTCTTGGTTAACCGATTTTTTTATTTGAAGGTTCAGATAAAATTTTATTTAAAACAAATGAAAAAACTGGAGATTCTAAGGTACAATGCCTGAAGGATTTTTTTGAAAAATTAATATTTTTTAAATAATATATATTTTTAAGAGTTTAGAATTAGCAAATTCAGCATCAAACTCATGGTTAACCATGCTTTTTATTTGAACATTTAGAAAGAACTTTATTGGGAAAAACGAGACAAAAATGTTAATATGTTAATATTAACAATAAAATTGTATTCAACAATTGCAGAAATTTTTGTTAATGCGTAACATTTACTCGCCTTGTTTAGTATGTAATTACTCATTTTATTTCGGAGTTATTACTAAAAAATCTACAAACATAAACGTGATTTCGACTATACTTTTTCTTGATTCAATCAAAATCGTATAGTATGGTGTCCATGTGATTGAATCGAAATAAAAAGATGATTGAATCAAGAAAAAGTTGATTGAATCAAGAAAAAGATGATTGAATCAATAAAAAGTTGATTGGATCAAGAAAATGTTGGGTCGAGATCACAACTATATGCTAGTCACACAACTATAAAATTAACAAAACTTATTTGTGTTGTTCAAAATTTTTACAATTAAGGTGGAATTTTAATGTCAATCCAAAATATTTGTTCTTTTAATTGTAGAACTTGAGACGATCCGGTTTGTGTTTGGCCAGAATACTTCAAAAAATCACAAAAATAAATTAAGAACAATTTAAAATATCACAAAAAAAATATAATACATTTTCTTTTTTAAATAGGACACAGAAAAAACAATTTTAGAACAATTTAAAATAGCAAACAATTTTTTGATTGTTTGAATTAATGCTTTTTATTTCGCTTTATAATAAGAAATTAAATTATTGTTGTAATTACCGTTCTAAAATTCTATTTTATTAATTTTACATCTAAATTCATCCTTCATAAAAGGTTTTAAATTTTCTGTTTGATAAGCCTCCAAAAAACATTTAGATCTTTGTAAATTGTTTTCACAAATTCCAACGTATCATTTTAAATATTTATGCTCTCTCCCGTAGTTCTTTTTTTGTGTTTAGCATAAATCTACTTTTGAAAGTATTCCACAAAGTCATAAATTTTGATTAGTTAACCAATTAGAAAAAGAAAAATTGGTTCTTGCATCAAAATTGGCAAAACTTTTCAACTTTAGTTTGTTTTATAGTCATTATCAACACATGGTTGTATACATTTGCATATATGCATACAAAACAATTTATTATTCACGACTGTTTTACTTTATATTGTAATATTAAATAAATGCTACACTAAAAACTAACTTTTTATGTCTAAGATAGTAAAAAATTACATCATCAAATTAACTAACTTTTGTTAACAATGGACTGTTTAAAATGGTTCGTCAATTTAATGATATCAATTTTGACTATCTTAGACCATAAAATTAGTCAAGTGTTTTCAGTATAGAATAATTATCTCAACTCAATATTAGCAAAAAAATAAAAAATAAATTGTGAATGATTAATGCATTGGTGCTTGGAATGATGGTAATTGTTTGTCAATAGTCGTGAATCAGATCCAAGGTTGATGCGTACCCAACAACTAACCATACTCAACGTTGCTCAGTTTTGATGACAGGAAAAAGTGTCTTCAATTGATTAATAATTATAATTAAAATTAGGTTTTTTGACACTTGTATTGCATAAAATTATAGGGACGAGTTATAGACACCCAATAAAAGTTACTTCCAAAGTTAAAATTAATGCATGGCGTGTGTTGAAGGGCTTATATACCGAGAAAACTATCCAGATGAAGGAACAAGTACCTACATCAGAGATGATTAACTCTCCCGCAACTCATTTAAAACAAACAGTCAAAAAATTGACTTTCGAATCGTGTCAAATTAATTTTTTATCTTTTCAAAAGCTGACAGAAGCGCCTCTAATCACAACCACAAATGTGCTACGAAATCCAACAGGATTGTTCTTCCATTTTACGATTTATAGTTCGGTTGAAGCGCATAAATTATTTGCATTTTACTGCACATCAGTCTTTTATGAAGCGTGGCTTCAATATTCATTATAATTTTTATTATCAATTATTATTCTAATTTATTAAAAATGTGTGTTTATGGGTGTTTTATTAGTTTTTAAAATATGCATAATAATAAAACGTGTACTTATAATAATTTATAATTTATAAAAGTAATGTTTGTATTTTTGCATATATTCACATGTATTAAATGTGCATGTTTTGTATTATTTAAAGATCGAAAGGTCCAGGATTAAAAATTATATATTTTTTGTTCACCTTTTTTATTTTTCTATATGTTTCATTACATTATATCTTTTGAAGATATTCACAACTTTCCAAACAGCATAATATTAGACAAGATTGAACCTATATTTACCAAATGTACTTTCGATAAGCTACTGTTTAGAAATTGTTTAAAAAAATTCAACTATTCATACTTTTAAAAAAATTACACTCTTAGTTTATTAATTGTAGATAAAAACAAAAAAATAATTTAAACTTATGCATATGAACAAAAACTGTGAATGGTGTTGGTATTTTTGACAATGTTGGCATAGCTTTAAAATTAAGATTCTTCAAATTTCTCCATATTTCATTGTCATAATGTCGTTAGTTGAAATTTCTTTCTAGACAAAATACTCTTCCTTTCAAGATAGTAATTATATCTCATTACAACCCAGTTACGTAATTACGCTCAGCTTGAATGACGAACGTGAAAACATGTTTAAAAAGTGTAACTTCACTAATGAGAACGAAAGCAACTCCATGTGTTGGTGTTTGTCTATTGATGTATGCATGCAAACGCATTGGTATTGGTGCTGGTGCAAGCACACAAAAGAACACATAATCCATGTGCTTGTATTCTAGTTTTGTAATAAAAAATCAAATTAAGGCTCAAATTCTACATACTGTAAATATTTGCTCTTTCGATTGCATTGTTGTGAACATGATGCAATATTGTATTACATTTTTAATGACTATGGTTTGCATATCGTTCTGCAAAGTCATGTTCAAAAATAATTTTATTATTGCAGAAAAAGAAACTATTGATGGTCATTTTATAATTCTTTGTTGAATTATTTGAATGTTACGACCTAAATTAGCTAAATAAAATAAATAATGAAACGGCAAAAATAAATAAAAGCAATCTATTGGTTAGAAGATTCTCTTAATTTAGTATTAAATAGTTGAACAAATGGTGATAAAAATATTTATTTGGCAAACATTCTAACATAATTATAATTTTATTTACTAACAAGACCAGACACAGTCATTAATTTAACCAAATATAAGTACATTACATTTGCTAATTAACACTAACTAAGGGTAATGCAGTAATGTAGTAATGTAATAACCATAATCTTACATTTCTAATGTAATGAACTTAAATAAATAGCTTTACCGAGTTATTTTAATGTGTTCTCCTAACCACAATTGCCTTATTAGGCTCCGCCCATTGAACTATATGATTGGCTGGAAAACCTTAATTTTCTTCAGGAAGTTTGAGCAGTAAAGCCTTATTGAAGTCTCGATATTCACCTTTATTATGCAAATATGTCGAAGTTAATCTATCTTTTGTCATGCCCGTCTCTTGCTACATCTGTGCACAATAATGTTAAACTTTGCTTTATATTTCGTTACTTTCTTATTATTTGTATGTACAGTTATGTCTTGATTTACGCCTGTATGCATAGTTATTACATAAGTCTTCCGCTGGTTCGTAGTGAGTGAGCAAAGACTCCAACAATTAGTGACGTTATTTGAAGTCAGCTTAAATTGATGAATAACTAAACTAAACATAAATTTATTTCATTGAAAATCATTTAACTACACATCAGCTATCATATTGTTATCAACAAAAATTTGGATATTTAGGCTACGTATCCGACACTCCACTTGACCCTATTTGCGAGAGTAAACTCGTCTTATCACGTTCAAATATTACAGATTTAGAGTTTGGTTATGTAAAGTTATTTGTTGAGGCAGGAACAAATAACAACTTTGGTTAGATCAAAATTATGAAAATATTCAACTTTTAATAATGGTTTTCTAACTCTGATGAACTGATGAAAGTACGTCAGCGCTGCATACATTTAGGTAAACAACTAGCTAGCCCTATAGTGTGTATGGCTATAGTATGTTGGCTAAACTTTTATGGATATGCTATTAAATCCAGATTTTTCCGTTAAACATACTAGGTATTGCAGAAAAAAGATTTGCATATACTTATTTAAAAAAAATATTAGCAATAATGTGTTCAATACAAAATCGCTTAACAAAATGAATTTTTTTTAGTGAACTTGAATTAAACTATCAAAATAAAATTAAAAAAAAACAGACATCCTGAAAATAACTTTTTAAAATTATATTTTATTTTAAACATTTTTAGATATTATATATTTCAACTTTAATTTGTTTTCACAAATCTTAAATGATGTTAATCTAAAAACAGAAAAATAGTAAATGCAAAAATGTAAGAAAAACCTTGAATACATTTTTTAAAATTTTTTAAATCATTTATTTTTAACTTCAACAAAAAAATATTTATTCCATCCTAACCTCGAAATAGATAAAAACTATATTTTTATCAATGATTTAGTTTAATAACAATAATAATACTTTCGATTAATTATGTCATTATTCACATAAACATATAATTACCAATACTTAAATAATACTAATGCTTACAATAAAACGGCTACACTTATATTAGTAAGACAAATAATAATAAAAAAATAAATCCTATCTAATTATATTGAAATATTTAATAATAGTAATTTTAAAATTTATCTCTTGTATCTAACAACATTTTAACAATCATCACATTTTTAAAAATGATAAATATTAAAATTTAACAATAACAAGACCAACAATAATAATAATAAAATAAAATATTGAAACAAAGCTTAGTTTTGAGATTTTTTAAGCAATATGTAAATGGTTTTTTGTTTATTGTCCAAATAAATATTAATTTGTGTTTATTTTACTACAATTATTCAAACAAACATTAAGCTTCTTATAGGTAGTGTTTGATGTAAGATTTGTTGATATGAAAGCAAAATTAATGAATTATTTTTAGATTTTTGAGCTTCGTCTATATTTATCAACATACAACAGAGGTGAATGCTGGTTTTCCCAATTTATTTCGTAATATAATAAAATCAAATGTGTGATTGATTTAAAATGTTATAATATTGTTAAAAAAGATGTAAGTTTTTCAATGTTATATTATAATGAAATAAAATATGTAATTGTTTTAAAATGTTATAGTATTATTAAAATATATAATTTTTAAAATATTATAATATAATGAAATAAAATATGCCAATGTTTTTAATTAATATAATATAATACAACAAAATATATTTTTTTAGTGCTATATTATAATGAAATCAAATATGTAATTGTTTTAAAATTCTATAACATTATTAAAAATAAAATGTGGGAATGTGGGGGAATTATTTTCATTATGAAGTACAATTTATTTCCTCAAAAAATATTTGAGCAAAACGTGGCATGTATAAGTTATGATAGAAGAATCACTTATTGTATGACAGCGACATTAAGCAACCTCAAGCCGAGCTAGTATTACTTTGGACTATGTTGACATGTCAGATGGTTCATATATATTTTACTCGTATTTTACATTATCTAGCAAAAAGAAACTTGAAAAATATTTTTTAAATATTTTAGAACAAGTATTCTTTGGTCACTAAGGATATAAACAATTTAATTTTCGTGATCAAGGAAGAAGTTTATTTCCGAATAGTTTTGAAAATAAAACAAAAACTTAAACACATTTGTCGAAAGCGAATTTTGTTTATTAAAAGTAGTACATAGCGGTACTTTTTTTTAAATTTTAAATATGTTTTCGATAACCGATGATTGTTAATCTTAAAAATACGAAAAAGAACTATTAAGAATTAAAATGTAAAATAAGATTTATCTTGATTTTAATTGCGGATAATTATTTTAAAGATTGAAATGCATCAACGTTACCATTGATATAATTTGGTGACGAACTCGTCCCTATAAGCAATGAATAAATGTAATTAGTTTATGCTAATGTAATCTTGGTGGACTTCAACGGAAGCTGCGATACCGTCACCGTTAAATTATTATTATGTATGTTCAGGCACGTTTCTATGAATGTTTAGAATTTATATGATTAATTTTATTACGTCACTGTGACGTCCCAGCTTAGATATAATTTTTGTAATGTTAAACATAAACATATTATTCGGATATATTTTTACCTGTGATAAAAATTGAAACAGAACCATATGGAAAAACATTTTTTAACATTGTTTACTGCAATGTTTAAACAAACAATTCTAAAAACTTTTTACATTTTTAAATAATTGTATTTGAGTAAATTTTGATCATGTTTCCATAGTGAATATACTTGTTCCATTAGCATAATAATTATAATTATAATCCCTATGATTAAAATAGTAAAAATAATTTTGATCACCACTGTTAAGAAATCAGGAGATGAAGAAAAAAACAAGCTTTGAATATCAAAAATTAAATAAATAGAAAATTTAACCCCACAAACTAAACATTTTCAGCCGGATGTTTTGGTAGTTCAACACCAAAATAACGTCACGTCATCACCAGCATTGATGTTTCAACACCAAAAAAGTTGCATGTCACCACCATCACTACAAAAGTTTGAGTGTGGCTGGTTGTTTGTGTTCAACATCGTAACTTTATATTTTTATTGACAAAAGTTCGAATCATGGATGAGGAAATCTTGACTTTATTGGTTTATTACCGTTTGCAATTACTTGTTGTAATAGATGATGACCAATAACTGGCCATTCCTTGTGTTTCTCGTTCTCCAATTTGTCTGTTATTTATCATTCTGTATTCTTATGCAATTCTTTTGATCTTTTTTCTTTGTATCTTCTTTGTTTATCAATCTTTCTTCCTCTGTATCTGCCTGATTTTGATTATTAACTTATTGATTTTATTATCTTATGCTTTCTTTTATAATTAGTCATTGTTTTATTTCTTCTTTTGTCTGTTCAATAGTTCTGTTACGTTTTGTCTGTTCATTTATATCACTCACTTGCTTTGTTTTTCCTTTTTTTAATATTTATATTTATGCCTTCCAGTATTTCATTTCTTTGTTACAACATATTTTAAATGTTTTTTTCTATCATGTGTGGATGTAGGTCTGGAAGATTGATTGATTATTATTAAACGGGAGTTATTTTTTTTTAATTATTTGTTAAACAAAATTCATATTTTGTAATGTTTGACCTGGTACATAAAATACAAAGTAATACAACACAGAAAATAATGGTCATAAAAACACACGGAAAAAGTTCAAAAAATGACAAGTTGTCTTAATTATTTTAAATAGAAACTTCCGTTTTATTGAAACCTTATGAATATCTAATTACTAGGCCTGTAATTATCTATAATGGCTATATTAACAAAATAATTAAAGCAGTTTTTTAGAAATTTATTAAAACTATAAAGATTAAATCTATTCATCTAATGATTAAATCTTTAACTAAATTATGGTATAATTATACTATAATGTTTCGTTCAACATAAAAGAAAAAGAAATTATTATTTTATAAAAATCCATAAATACATAAACTTTGTTTTATCTTCGAGTTGTAAATTATATTGAAAACATAATTATGTTTACTTATGCATCATTAATTTATCATTGGAGTTATTTGTGTTAAACAACAATTATTTTGGTGCGAATAATCATTTTTACAGTTGCTATCAATTTTATGTAAGTTACGTCTTTAAAAATAATGTATAATTTGTATAACTTAGATAGATAATTTGATGTTCAATTTATATACATACGAAACGGTAGCTAGGAATAAAACAAATACACGTTTATCTGTATTTAAAATTCTTATGAATGGATATTAATTTAAACAATTATATATGTATAAAATATTTCTTGTTATAAAAATTGAAGTTCGACTTACAAAAAAGCTCGTGAGCGATTTAGAAGCAAGCACAAAACAAGCAAAACTGCTTTCAAGTTAATTGTTATTTAATCCCCAACTAATTAATTATTAAGGAAGTAAATGTCTTGTTAATATGAAGTTGTTACTACAATGAGTTTGTCTTCTTTTTTAACAGCTTCGCGCGACCGACTTATCACATATCAAATTAGTTAATTAGCCAACATAAAACAAGTCCCTGCGGCCAATCCATTATTCATTATATTATATCCTTTGTTTTTCTCCATAATTATCCTCGTATTACTTAACCCTTTAACGCCCGACTCATTCATGCCATAAAGACCAACATATGTTGAAGTTAGTATTGAAAATAACCTTTATTGCAGGGACTATAACATCCCTGCCAAACACTAAGGGGTTAAACTGTGAATATAGAAGAAGTCCTCCGGTTGAAATTGCTTCTCAATAAATAATTATAATTATCTAATTACACCAACTATGATTATTTTTAAAATTAATATTGTATTTGTGTTTAATTAATTTTAGATTCTCAAAGATAGTTTAACAGTATTTTATTTATTTTATGACATTTTTTATTTTATTATACAAACATATTTTTTGTTTAGAATAAACAAAGAAATATGTTGGTTGGTTCATTTTATTTCTCAAATGTTAAAGCAAAATTCTATATGAATGCATCGTCTTACGCTGATTATTTGTAGGGTATTATATATAAGCACACGCACACATACACGCACACATACAAACACAAACGCACGCACACATACATACACGCATGCACACACGTTCACATAAACACGCACATACACACACGTACGCACACACACACACACAAACACACACACAAACACACACACACACACACACACACACAAACACACACCCACACACACAC
>JARUHE010132214.1:0-14470 GCA_031471125.1 Archaeomysis grebnitzkii | reverse complement strand
CTTGTTCTGTAAAAGTGAGCTTTGGATCGAAGACTATTCCCAAGATCTGTGGATGCCTTGTGGTTTCCACTGGTTCTAAAGCCATCAAATACCATTACGAATTAAAGAAGTTGGCATGAATGAAAGCACTGCTTGGAGGAGCCGATTATCCCTTGGAGGAGAAAGAATGGACCATTAGAGCAACAAATCATTTTCCATTGAACACTAACACACTAAACAACCTATAACATGCACATATACACATAATTATTTATTATTATAGAATATTATACAGCACATTAGCTACAATGGCAAAGAGCGCTGTACATATACACATAAGCAGAAGGAATAAAAGTCCACCATTAAAGTTCACTTATACAGAAAAAAGTGAAAGAAAGTGGACAACTGGAGCTGCACAACAAAAGAATCAAGAAAAAATAATAATTTTATTGGTTTTTCTTAAAATGTTAAAATAAAATTTAATCATAAAGAAATACAAAATATATCAAAGAAAACATGTATGTCTGGTCAATTAATATTAGCAAATGCATCTACAAAAGAAATAAGTGGTTGCACAAAAACCTTTAAAACAGGTGTAGTATAAAATTGTATCTTAATAAAATATAGTCTGTTGTCTTTGAAAGTTTTTTATTGTTTTAAAATAAAAGTTTTCCAGCAAAGATAACGAACACAAATTTATGGTATAGATAATTGTAACTATATCATTAAAACTATTTTTTTTTTATTAATTATAGCTAATTTGTTTATATAATTTAAGCCTAACATGCATGACACTAACAAAATGTATAATAAACGGCATTGCAGCATCAAAATTCAAGACAATCATATGTGCAAATAATTGGAAAATTTAAAACCAATAGATAAAAGGTTTTATCATTTATGTCGGACTTTATTAGGGTCCTAAAGTATAAATTCCATCAATGAAATAATTTAATGTGAAACACTAATTATTATTATGAGATATTATACAGCACATGAGCAAATAATGCTGTCTTGTGTATTTAACAAATGGGTGATTTAATCTAATAAATATTAAATACATCAACAAGTAAAATATATTCAATAAACTGTTTTATATACTAAAATGGCTATATTTGGCACAAATATAATACTTTATCGAGATACTGTACAGTTTGTCAAGAAAGAACTTCATATACAATACATTTATAAACATCTTATACATGAAGTTTACTTTTACAATAGTTTGCCTATCATCAACAACTTGTTTATAAGCAGTTAGATCACAGATGTAATTAAAATTAGAATTTATTATTAGGATATAAAATTATAAATACATCTATAATTATAGATATTATTTTTTTTGTGTATAAAATATAAACAGACCTTGACTTATTTGTAAAAAAGAATTATTTTAAATTCATGAAATAATTTATTCATCTTAAAAATAAAGTATGTCAAGGAATGAACAATGTATACATTAGATTTACAAACATGAAGAAGTTGGTAGTAGATAAGTAGACGACATCCAACATTTTTGGATAGGAATACATAGGTATGACATTTAACTACATGCTTTACAAAGAAAAGTATATCTTGTACATAAATAGAAGGAAGTTTTAAAATGTAAAAAAAGTTAATTAGTCAAAGTTAAAGTTTTTTAAAAATAGAATTTGTAGCTGGATCTAATACCCGAGGGTCAAGTGAAACTGGATTTTCATTGTCATTTTTGCAGGAAGATAAGATGGCATTCAAGATCTCTTCACCAGACTTCCAGGGATAAACAAACGGCTTCAACACCAATCCTCTTTCAGTTTCCATTTTCTTGATATACTCAACCAGAGAGAAACCTACACGAGGGAACACCAAATCACATGTTTGAAGACATAGACTGGGGCAATAGTCATTCATCCCATCTCCAACATACGCTATTTGGTTGAAAGTAACTCCTAACTTAGCTTTTGATTCAACATAGTCGTGTAATATTTTACCTTTGCATAAATTAATTGTACTTAGGTCACAATAAGTTTGGGAATGAAACATTTCAATTTCTAAACAACCATCATCATTAAACTTTGCAGGATTTGTGTAAATTTCTTTGAAGACGTGTTTTAGATCATTCGTTTCTAGAATATGATCAATGAAGACTTGGTTAGCATCGGATATGATGATCATTTCCGTACTTTCACAAGGTAGATCGAGCAACAACTTTTTCATTCCAGGTGAAAGTGTTATTTCTCCAATACAGTTCAACATTTCATTTTTAGAAACACCACAACTATGAAGAAACTTGAAGATCTTTCCCATATACAAAGTCCATCCTTCCTTTGTGTATAAAGCTTTAAACTCGGCTGGAAAAACGTTGTTGGGGGCCAATTTCTTTATATAGAGATCTGCATTGTCATCAATTAGAGTGTGATCAAAATCAAAGGCAACCAAAAGCTTCTTTTCATTTACATCTGCCATCTGAAACAAAAACAAACAATTTATTGCAACTTTCAATTATTTAAACTAATATTTTCTAAGCAATGTAATAAAAAAAAGGTTTTCGTAGTAAACCTGTAATTAATAATTGTTTATACAATTATTTCATACATTTCACATTTGTTGAATTATTTAAATTAATATTTTCTGAACAATGTAATGAAAGAATCAAAAGCTTTCATAAAAAACAACTTTCAATTATAATTATGATTGATTGATTTAATGGTTGGTTTGTATTATGATTGGTTGATTTAAAGATTGGTTTGTTTTAATGATTTATTTGTATTATGATTTATTTGTATTATGATTTATTTGTATTATGATTTATTTGTATTATGATTAGTTTGTGTTATGATGGCTTGTAGTATTATTGTTTGATTTAATGGTTGGCTTTATTATAATGGTTTGTTTTAATGATTAGGTTGTAGTATGATTAGTTGGTTTTATTATGATGGGTTGTAGTATGATTGGTTGGTTTTGTTATGATGGGTTGTTTTAACTATTAGTTGGTTTTATTAAGATGGTTTTGTGTCATGATTGGTTGATTTAATGATTGTTTTCTGTCATGATTAATTTATTTAATAATTGATTGATTAAATGATTTATTTGTATTATGATTGGTTGATTTGATGATTGTTTTGTGTCATGATTGATTGATTTAATAATTGGTTTGTGTCATGATTGGTTGATTAAATGATTGATTTGGGTTATGATTGATTGATTTAATAATTGGTTTGTGTCATGATTAGTTGATTAAATGATTGATTTTGGTTATGATTCTTTTCTTTCATGATTGGTTTATGTCATGATTGGTGGATTTAAAAATTGGTTTGTGTTATGATTTGTTGATTTGAGGATTGTTTTGTGTCAGGATTGATTTATTTAATAATTGATTTGCTACATGACTGGTTGATTAAATGATTTATTTGTGTTATGATTGATTGATTTAATGATTGTTTTGTGTCATGATTGGTTGATTGAATAATTAATTTATGTCATGATTGGCTGATTTGTATTATGATTGGTTAATTTAATAATTGGTTTGTATCATGATTGATTAACTTAATAATTGGTTTGTGTCATGATTGGTTGATTAAATGATTGTTTTGTGTCATGATGTGTTGATTTAATAATTGGTTTGTGTCATGATTGGTTGAATTAATAATTGTTTTGTGTCATGATTGGTTGATTTGTATCATGATTGGTTAATTAGTATTGTGATTGGTTGATTTAATGATTTTGTGTAATGATTGTTTTGCGTCATGCTTGTTGATTTCATGATGGGTTGCTTTAATAATTGGTTTGTGTCATGATTGGTTAATTTAATAATTGGTTTATGTCATGATTACATTTGGGAGACATAATAACAATTTTCTTTGTTTGTGTGAAGATTGAAATTAACCCAGTGCTTCAAGCTTCATTCATTAGGCCATCCCTAGGTTTAATATCAAAAGGTAGCCTAGCAGTGAAAAAAGGTTAGATGAAAAATTTGGAAATATAACGAAGGAGGTTTCATAAAACTGAGGATATGGATAAGTAGTAGAAACTTATACAAATGATAAATTGGAAAAATGAAAAATTGAATAAAACAGAAGCAAAAAAAGGAAAACAACAAAAGTTCGGTTTATGTTTTGAATTACTAGTAATCCATGAACCGAATGGTTCAAATTTCTCACGACCATTCATTCATGTATAAATAAAAACAAAAAATGGAAATATTTTATCAAAAAAAAATTCTATCTCCACAAATGTCAATCAAAAATGGTGTTACAAAGTGAGAATACATCATTTAATCAAAAAATCACTTTAGAGACCATTAATGTATACTTCATTTCCAATCCATTGATGCATAAAAAAAATATGAAAAAAAATAAATTTCTAAAAAGATTTTTATGTCCAAATCAGAAATATCAATCAAAAATGGTGCATAAATCAAACCAAAACAAAAAATAATTTGTTAAATAAACTTCTAAATTAATTTTATGAAAAATGTAGATAAAAAGTAATAAAATGAAATAAAAATACATAGTAATATATTAAAACCAATAACCAAGCCTATATGAAAAGAAATTTTAATAGGATAGTGACATATAAGCATTAAAATCATTGTCTAACGCTGACAACATCAGAGCTTTGCTATGCACACTCGACAAAAATCGTGTTACTTTTTTATTATTGTATTGTGATGGTTAAAAAAAAAGTTTTTGTGTTAATACTTATAATTATAGAGATATAAAATATCTCTATAATAAATATTAACACAAAAAAATTTTTTAATCGAAATATGACGTGTTTCAACCATTCACAATACAATATTAAAATAGTGATATTATTTTAGTTTTAAAACATTTGATAGAGAATGTAACCAAAGATTGTCGCCATCTCAATTAAAGCTTAGTGTATGCAAATAAATCTATATAAACAAACATTGAGGAGTTAACCAAATTATAGAAACAGATAAGGATGATAAGAAATGAGAAAAACAGATAAGGATGATAAGAAATGAGAAAAACAGCAATTGATGGAGAGATTAGTAATATAAGAATGATTAGATAAGAAAACTAATTAAAACTCAATATAAATTATGTAGTTGCTGTAAGAGAATACAAGTAATTCATGAACCAGAGGGTTCACATGTCTTAACCATTCAGTAATTTAAAAAAAAAATTTTATGTCCCTATATTAGGAATGATAATCAAAAAGAGTGTTACTAAGTGAGAAAACATCATTTAATTAAAAATTTTCTTTGGAGATTGTTGATGTAAACTTAATTTCCAACCTATTGATGCATAAATCAAACCAAAATATGACAAAAAAATCTAAGTAAATTTAATGAAAAAATATAGATAAAAAAATCAATTAATATATATTTAAACCACTAGACAAATCTATATCAAATGAAATTTCAAAAGTATAGAAGATATGGTATAAAAGCATACAAGTCATTGCCTAACACAGCCATCACCACCACCATCGGAAATGCTATGCCTATGCATGCTATGTAAAGCTTCACTATGTATGCTGGACAAAAAATGATAAGATTTAATAATATTTTAATACTTTTGACATAAATACCTTTGAAAAATTATGTCGAAGTTGGTGATTGTACGAAGTGGACAACTTTTTAATGTAAGACAGAGAGGATGATAATTTATTAATCCTTATTTGACTTCCTATCATCTTGAAAAAATGGAACAGGAAACTATAAAATTGAAATTTATGTCAATCATCGTTTAAAAATAAGGATGGACAATATCACATATAAGGTAAGCTGTTATTTGAATGTGGGTTACCTCACATGTACTATTGTCCATCCATAACTATAATAACAGTACAGTTTGGCTCATTTGCCCCAGTATTAACTAGTAATCCATTTACCAGACGGTTCAAATGTCTCGCGATGATTTATTCAGTCACTTTAAAAAAAATTTATCTCTACAAATCTCAATCAAAAATGGTGTTACAAAATTAGAAAACATCCTTTTATCAAAAATTCATCTTAGAGACTATTTATGTGTACTTCATTTCCAACATTGATGCATAAATAAAAACAAAATATGAAAAAAATTTTGTTGAAAAATTTATCTCTAAAAATGTCAAATCAAAAATGGTGTTACAAAGTGAGAAAACATCATTTAATCAAAAAATCACCTTAGAAACTATTTATGTATAATTCATTTCCAATCCATTGATGCATAATTAAAACAAAATAGAAAAAAAATTTGATAGAAAAATGTAGAGTGATAAAATAAAATAAAAATACCTAGTAATACATTAAAACCAATAACCAAGCCTATATGAAAAAAAAATAATAGTATAGATGATATATAAGCATTCGAGTCATTGTCTAACACCGATGACAACATTGGAATTGCTACGCCTATGTAGAGCTTTGCTATAAAATCATAAACAAATAACAAAAACAAACATAAATATTCTTTTCCAAACCAGCCATGAGAAGATGGTTAATGTCAAGTAACCAGTATACTAAAAAGGTTAATTCAACAATCATTGCTATAACTCTTCAAACAATCTTTCTATCATGGAAATTTAATGTTAGAAAAAAAATTATACAAATATTTGGAAAAAATTTCTGGCATTATTAATATAAATAAAAACTTCATTTCTGACATCAGGTGTACAAAACTAGTAATCCACAAAGTGAACAGTAACTTGAAAAAAATTCTAACTCCACAATCAAAAATGGTGTTACAAAGTGAGAAAACATCATCCATGTTCACTTCATTTCTAATCCATAAAAACAAAACCAAAAAAATAAATTTTCTATGTCCACAAATCAGAAATATCAACCAAAAACTACTGTTACAAAGTGAGAGAACATCATTTAATCAAAAAAATTACTTTAGATACTATTTATGTATACTTCATTTCCAATCCATTGATGCATAAATCAAACCAAAATAAGAAAAAAAAATTTGTTGTAAGAATTTCCAAGTTAATTTAATGAAAAATGTAAATACAAAATAATAAAACTAAATAAAAGACCTATTAATATATTAAAATCGATAATCAAGCCTATATGAAATTCAATTTTAATAATATAGATGATATAAAAGCATTCAAGTCATTGTCTAACACCGCCTAGTAATATATTAAAACCAATAATCAAGCCTATATGAAAAGAAATACAATACAGTGTGAAATAATTGGTTCTTTTTCTCGCATTTTAGAAAATCCTTAATATATAAGCATTCAAGTCATTATCTAATGCCGCCGCCAACGAGGACAACGACATTGGAATTGCTACGCCTATGTATTATTTCTCCTCATTTCAAGCTAAAATAACAAAAATTCGGAAATTATCTAAAAATAATTCTATTGCATAATATTGTAAGCATATTGACTTTTCAATTCTGAAAACTTGATTAAAAAATATTAAAAAACAAATTAGTTATTAAGAAAATAAAAACTTGAACCTTTTGTTCAATGTCTCGATGACGATGATAAATGGAAAAGTAACAGCTATGTCTTACCTTCGTTTCACTCGCTCGACAAAATTGGTAAGAAATTGTATTTTTAATTGGGAAAAAATATAAATCTGTTCAAAGAGGGTTGATTGTTCTAAAATTTGTGCGAGTATTTATGAATGGTGTGTAACATATGGGTGTTAATTTGGAGCAAAAATACTAGCAAGTTAATTGTAAATACTACAATTTGTAAGTTAGGTGTCGGACTTGCAACATTGTTAACATTTCGTGCTCTTACCTTAATGGGCTAATGCCCTGAATTTATGTGGCAAAAAATTATTCAAATCTTTTTTGGTCAAACTATACAACCCCTACATAATTTAGTTGTTTTTGGAAAGTTTTTTAAATAGGATTTTGTTTCAAAAATAACTTTGACAAAAATTGCAATATAGTGAAATATGTTCCATTTGTAAAACAATTATTGAAATAAATGTAATTTTGAAGTAGTTATAGATCACAAATCGAAAATGTATGTTCGCTATTAACTATTTTATAGGTCCTCTTATTTATATATTTACACTCTGTACATATGAGAGAGTTGAGTTAGGTAAGGTTAGGTGAGTTATTGTAGTTTTATTTATTTATAAATACTTTATTTTATAAATTGTGAAACTACAATTGTATTCCATTACAAGCTGCTGAGTCTTGAATTCCAAAATATACCATTGTTGTGCAGGTAGCGGTTGTATAGTTGCACCTCTTTTTTAAAATAATTTTTTGATGCGGTTTTTAAAATTTAGTTTCTGTTGCATAGCAGTTAAGTATTATTTTTTAGTACACTGACTTGGGGCTTGATGACAATTCACTAAGTGCAACTTAATACGATGATCTGTTTCTGAACTGGGAAGTTGTGTTCTTTTCATGGTTTTATTGGTGATTCAGTTTGCTAAAAACAAAGCTTATTTTGTCTTTCCAGATTTTCTTTGTCCTCTTTAATGAAAAAATTGTCTTAACCAAGTGCATTTTGGTAAAGGTTAGGGAAATTCCAATAATTACCCATATAAATAGAATTATTACCAAATTGTTTGAGAAAAAATGTTAAATAAATTTAGTGTGGAAAACTATAGTTCATCTAGAAAAATATAGAAACAAAACGGCTATTTTGCCCTCTATGCCATTACAACTAGGCTATGTAAAAGCAATGCATCATACAGGGACATTTTTTTCATTTTCCGAAAATTACATTCTGTTAGATGTTCCCCAAATTCCAAAATTTTCAAATTATCTAACCCTTTTTCAATGTAGAATAAAAGTATACTCTTTTTTAGATGGGACATTAATGTTAGTGTAAATATATTTAAAAATAAATGCAGTAGGGCTGATTTTAATAAATATTCTACATATAAACTTTTTTTAAAAATTAGCGCTAGATTCTGAGCAAAAATTGTTCTCCAAGAGTTATGAAAAATGTTCTCCGAAAATGTTTGATGCACTGTGTAAAGTGTGTTTCTTCGTCCCTTAGCCATGCTCTATTTTCTCTCAGTTGGAATTTTTCACTAGGCGAACTTGTTATTATTTTAAATTTGATTATATTTTTTTAATTAATACATTTAGATTTATAGTTATATTTAAATATTAAGTAAGGTTAGATGTTGTGCTAATTACATTCTGTTGAGAGATTAGTGCAAGAGGATGAAACTTTCAACACTCTTCAGGAACTTTAAACTTCATTCCGGATTTAACCTTCATATTCGTTGAAAGCACATCAAAATCCTTAGGAAAAACATAGGTCCCATGTCGAAATGTATTTTTGAAATCTCCTTAACCTTAACCTGCATATCGGCAATAAAAATGCCAAAATTGAAGGTCCTCTTTGAAATAAAAATATGATTATTGGCACCCTGATTTTTATTCTGAAATTACATTAAATAAAATTTAATATGCCTCTTTCTGCAATTAAAACATTTGAATAACTACCTGGGCATCACGGTGCTGATTTTCAGCATAAATTGGTTAATGGACAAAATATTGGTGAAAGTTGAACACAACCGGTACGACGCGTCGCACGCAGTACAAGAAATGCAGTATTTAAGGAAAGTTTAGCATTATCATGATCCACCAAACAAAACCTAACCTGACTTTGCTCCTCAAATGGTTTTTAATGACCAAAAACACCTATTAGAACTAATACACCAATTAAAACCAGTACAGCTGGTATTCTTGTCAATTGTGAACATGTAAAAACATGTTTTACAACTCAATCTCGGAAAAGGTAACAATATTGAATTACATGAACTGATTTTAATAACATATTTTCGAAATGCGTTTTCAAGAAATAGCCGAGGTTCACACGCGATATTTAACAAATGATATTTATGGCGACGAAAAGACTTTCGGTTTTCACGTAATTATAGTCTCTATATCTATGGTTGTGTTCAAATGCACATGCAAAATGTTTCTCATGCAGGTTTTTATCAAAACACATGCAACTTTTTGAATGCAGAATTATCAATGCGGACGGATTTTGTAAGTGTGGCCGAGATTTCATCAGAATTCCGTTGTTAAAACTTGAAAGTATAGTGTAAAAGAAATTTGTATGATAAATGGAAGTATGATAAAGTATCTGTTATTGGAATATGGAATAAAATATATTTATCTAGACTGTCATTTGTTTTTTCATGTCGTCTGCATATATCTTCGACCAATAGATTTGCCTCATTGTTTGTTGCAGTTCTGAAGTTGTCAAGGGGAGGCGTTTATGTTCTTTGAGAAATATTAAAAATTTCACTTTGTTGTGTACTCTTGGATCCGATCCGAAGCGTCAAATTTTTCAACGAACGCCCTTGGATGTAAAAGGTCTGTAGCAAGTATTGGTGTTGCTTCTACCCTATGCTTATAAAGAAAGAAGAGGAACATGATAGGAATATTGGCAAATGTAAATAAAACGCAGGTTATGGTAAATTTAATTCATGTCTATATTTTTAAAAATTTATAAATACAAATGCGAAAATACTTACATATCATTTCATCCAAGCAAAAAAAAAAATGTGTCAATGGCTGACTGACGGCATCTGGGTACTTACCTTAAGTGCACCTTCACTTGACGGCACCCTCAAGCAACGCCCTGTAGGCAGCAAGAGTTGGATTTAAATACAAATTACAAGTAGTTTGATATTTTATGAAATATTATAGAATTGTCCCTAACCAAATCTTTGTAATCATAATGGATAGTTCTGTAATCGAAAAAAATCTGTATAAATAGAAACTCGCGACACTCGAGTATCTGTAAATATTTTGTTGTTAAATTATATGGTAACTGAACTTTTTTCACCCTACTATTAAAATTAACAGTGTTTGTTGCTCATTTTATTACTTCTCTCTTAATTTTTATGTTATATCTTACATTTAACAGTGTTTTATTCACATTTTGCTTACTTTCTTGCCATTTTTCATATTTTGTACGTTTAACTGTGCTTTCTTCATTTTGCTCATTCTCTCTTAATTTTTATGTTATATCTTACGTTTAACCGTGTTTCATTCACATTTTGTTTGTTCTCTTAATTTTTATGTTATATCTTAGGTTTAACTGTGTATTATTCACATTTTGCTCGTTCTCTCTTAATTTTTATGTTATACCTTACGTATTCTCATTTCGTTTACTCTCTTGTAATTTTTCATGTTATTTCATACATTTAACTGTATTTGCTTCTAATTTTGTGACTTGATACCTTACCTAAGTGATGTCATCATTTCAAATAGAACTTAGGCTAAATAAACTAGTATTTAAGTAAACTTTAGCACTACTGTGACCCACCAGACAAAACCTAACCTGACTTTGCTCCTTAAATGGTGTTTGTCGGCCACCAAAAACCATTTGAGGAGCAAAGTCAGGTTAGGTTTTGTTTGGTGTGTCACAATAATGCTAAAGTTTACTTGAATGCTGGTTTATTTAGCCTAAGTTCTTATTTGAAAATATGACGTTGTTTAGGTAAGGTAAAACGTTACAAAATTAAAAGCAAACACGAATAAATGTATGAAATAACATGAAAAATGGCGAGAGAAAAGGTGAAATGAGAATAAAGCACAGTTATACGTAAGATATAACATAACTAGTAATCCACGAACCGGACAGTTCAAATGTCTCGCGATGATTCATTCAGTAACTTTGAAAAAAAATGATCTCCTCAAATGTCCATCAAAAATGATGTTACAAAGTAAGAAAACATCATTTTAGAAAAAAATCACCTTAGATACTTTTCATGTGTACTTCATTTCCAATCCATTGCTGCGTAGCTTCGCTACGCACGCTCGACAAAACGGTTTAAATTAAAAAAATCTTCACTTGTAAATTTATTTCAATTAAATAAAACATTCTATATTAATTTAATTTTAATATACAAAGCATTATATTTTTATAAAGTAAAAATTGTTTTAAATTATATTACCATGTAGTTTAAATATATAAAACAAGGGAAATCAAATTATAAACAAAAGTTAACTCAAATTTAAAAATCAAATTAAAAACTTTAGAATGGATAAAAACAGATTTATAAAGTTATTTTTTATTATTTAACGACTGTTTATGAGACATAAATTAGAATTAAGAATTATTAAACTTTAAGTTATTAAGTCACTGATTAAAAAAATTAAAATTATATTTACAACTACTAAAAAAACTTTAAAATCACTTGGCAAAATCAGTTCATTTTAGTTTATGAAAAATATTCAAAATGACGCAATTACAAAACTATTTTACAAATCATGGCAATTAAAAAAAATAGAATATTCAAACTAAGTTTTTTTGCAAAGTTAGAATATTAAACGGAAAACGCAATTTACAAATTCGAGTATTCAAATAAAGACGCAGTTATAAATTAGAATATTCGATCAAAGTCTTTCGCAAAATTAGACTGTTCAACGGAAATCGCAATTACAAATTCGAGTGTTCAACCAAAGACGCAATTATAAATTAGAATATTCAAACAAAGACAATTACAAAATTAGAATATTAAGCAAAGACGCATTTAAAAAAAATATCACAGTAAGATTAAACTACAAAAAGTGGAGGTCAAGATGCATCACAAGACGATGTTGAAGAAAGACTCGTCCACCTCGAAATACAAATGCTTGAAGTTCAAAACCAAATCGAAAACCAAATCGTTGAAAATCTCGCGACAGTTTTCGAAGAACTCCGTCTGGAACCACCGGATAAATTTCCGCCGCATCCGGCAAGCCATGTGCAAGGGCCGGTTGCGGTGCTTCAGGTCAAAGGTCTGCCGGATCCTTGCAGTGCGCCACAAATGGTATTTGGTGTTAAGTTTACGTCTTGCTTCGTTGAACACGTCGCACATCGTCTTCTTCATCTGGAGGAGATGTGGACAAGGATCTTCGTTAACGGTCTCGTCCAGAACAGCCAGTCTTTGCTGCGACCATCGGAACAGGTTGTCCAGCAGTTGGCTGAAGGAGCAGACGTAGCCCATGAGGACCATCGAGAACTTCTTCTCGTCTGCTTTGAACTGCTTCAGCAGATCTTCTATCGTGGTCGCCCTGCAGTCCTCGGGAGTGTAGTCCAGATCCTGGAAGAACACCCATTGCTTACGCCTGAAAATCATCTCCAAGTGTCTGAAAAAATATCAAAGTTAAATATACTTGGATTGGAAAATATTTCAAGGTTGATAAGACTAGCGAGGAACAGTGACCAACTGACTATGTATACACAGACCACCTGCCATATAAGCATGGTAATAAGCTGTCGAAGAAGAAGTTTAGAAAACATTGCGTTCCATATAAGATCTACATTGAAATGACTCCGTACTGCAATCCAAATGCAAGATAAAGTTGAAGAAAAACGGCATTGAAAATTAAACAACGTAACATAACCTTTGCAATAAATTAGAACCTACTTCATGTAGTAAAAATTACCACAATACGTAACATAAATAGAGTTTATATAATTTTAACAAGCACAAGTAACTGATACGCATCAAAAGCTGTATTTGTGTTTTTAAAAAGTTTCTTACCTAGTCTAATTGTTTAATACAATTTAATACAAGTTTTTATATTTTTGTTGAATACAATTCTCGCTAAGCATTCAAATATAAATCTTGGTTAACCACAACTTTGATGAAAAATTTACCAACTCTAAAACCTCCAAAAATGGCATATTTAAAGTTTTTTTTTACAAAAAAAGACTTGCAGGTATTATACTTGAAAATTTCTAGTTCTTTCATTTGTTTTAAATAAACTATTCATTAAGCCTTCAAATAAAAAACACTTAATCACTAACTTAAACTTTCTTATAAAATGTATTTTTAATAATAACAATTTTTTTTGTATAAATATATTAGAACAAGTGTAAAATGTCGTTTTTATATTCATTTTAGCAAATTTTTGGAATTTTGTTTTTATTATTTTGAAAAACTGGCAAATTCACCTTGGAGAATATTTATGTACACTTCATTTCCGATCTATTGGTGCACGAGCCTAACCCAATAAAACTATTTAATAACTTAACCAAGTTAGCAAAAAGAGAAAATAGAGAATAAAAAGTAACTAAATAAAACTAATATTAAAACGAATAAACGAACTGTAGAATACAATTTAGAAATATAACATAACATTCAAATAATTGTATGAGGTCGACGCACCGGAAATATTACTCATATGTAGAAACTAACCTAAGTCAGATGTATTTTTACGGATTTCTATAGATTTTGGTGAAACTAGAAAATTAAGAGAAACAATTAATGAAACACTAACAATGGCTGAACTTTTTAGCAACAGTGAAACGGGTGAAAATGCAAAACCACTCGCCAAAACTGTACGAAAACTGTTGGTTTTACTATCCATTTTCTGGCAGCAATCGATGGTACCCCAAACAGTCTTCTCATTGTAAAACCAGAGAACCGCGATCACCAATACCCCGCGTGTAGTAACAACTAGTAATCCACGAACCGGACGGTTCAAATGTCTCGCGACGATTCATTCGGTAACTTAAAAAAATCTCTTTAAAAAGGTCAAGTTAATAAAAAAAGAAAAAAAAAGTGAAAATTATATAAATATAATTCCATTGCATTATATTGTAAGCATATTGATTGTTC
>JARUHE010132103.1:0-14470 GCA_031471125.1 Archaeomysis grebnitzkii | reverse complement strand
GTTTCAATTTTAAATGCAAAGTTTAACAAATTGCATAAAGTTTTATAAAGAAAAAATGTTTCTAATAATCTTTCAATTAAAATTAAGCTAATTATTGCCAGTAAGACTTAAGGTAAATGATTATCAATAAAACTTAAGACACGTTATTAAGCTGTGTTTGAAAACCAGCTTCTATAAACGACCTCTGATTGTTGGCAGGTTTTTGGTGTTGTTGGGATGATGGATAATCATGAGATTCATGATTAACCGAGGTTTTCTTTTGAAAATTTAGAGAAAAGTTTATTTAAAAGAAACGAAAGAATTGGAGATTTCTAAGATTCCTGAAGTATTTTTTTGCCAAAAATTTCTATTTTTTTAAATAATAGATTTTTTAGGAGGTTTTAGAGTTAGCCAATTTATCATTTAAAGCGTATAATTTACTCGTGCTTGCTGCCAATAAACTTAAATTAAGTTATTGCAAACAAAAATGAAGGTAAGTTATTGCCATTGAAACCTAAGGTAAATTAATACCAGCAAAACTTAAGGTAAATTAGTGTCAGTAAAATTTAAGTTAAGGTAACGCCATGAAAACATAATGTAAGTAAAATTAAGGTAAGTTATTACCATTACAACTTAACACTTTAATCGTTTCTTGTAACACCGGTGATATGTTGATGCCATTAAAACTTAAGTAAGTTATTGACAGTAAGACTTAAGCAAAGTTAATTACATTAAAACTTAAAGTAAGTTATTGCCAAACAACATAAGGTAAGTTAACGCCATTAAAACTTAACGTAAGTTATTGACAGTAACACTTATAATTAGTTATTGACAGTCTGATGTTACATCCACGTAATGTTCAAATTAAAGATATTTTATTTGTCATTCTTCTTTTTCCTTTAATTTGGTCATTCCTTTATTTCTTACTAATTCGCTTAATCTCGTTATTCAGTAAAGAAGTATGCCTGACAGAAAACAGGTAAAGTGGTTTTAGTCTATTAGGGAAGCTTGTTTCAGAGAATCCATATGAAGCTTATTCCACCTTATCTGTGAAGACTAAATAGCTTGATCCGCCAGTTTGAGACACATGTCTTGCACACACCAACAACAAGGGACTCCTCACCTACAGATACAGAGTGCATTGTAATAAATGACAGACAATGCTGGTTGTGTTGTTAGTTACTATACAATGCAGTTCTGTGAAAATATCTTCCGGGCCCATCCCAGTCGGAAATTATTATTGGCGCACAACTGGATTATGATTGGTTTCAATTGGCTACATTTTTGGCTAGTGCTTGGCTAGTCTATGGCTAGCGATCGAAATGTCCCAAAATCAGGGACTGGCTAGTCATTGGATACTGTTGGTTTAGTAAGGCTCAATGCTTGACAGCCAGCATTTATCCAAATAATATCCGGCGTTGGTCCAAGCACTAGCCGCAATTGGCCGTTGACTAATGTACGGTCCAGCGTTGACTGACATTCGGTTATTATGGCTCAGTACCGGTTCAGTTGCAGCCTGCAGTTGGTGCACATTCGGTTTAAAAGATGGTAGCATTTGGCTCACTACCGGCTTTTAAGATGGCTCGCTTTTGGCTCACTAACGGCTCAATGGCAATGTTCTATGAACTGAAAATTGGCCATTGATAAACAATCAAAAAATAAAACAATTCATTGATGGCTGATTGATAGATGATCCGATTCAATCCAGTGTTGGCTTATAACCAATTATAAAAATGTCAGAGTTGGCTTAAAAATGGATGAAACAATGATAACCAGTTAAAAAAATGTAATGTTGGCTGTAATGAAGATGGACCACTGATAACCAACTAAAAATTATCAGTGCTGGCTGGTAATTAGATGATCCAACTATAACCAATTTAGATAAACACTTTCAGTTGGCCACGAAGAGGATGATCCAATGATAACCATACACAAGCAATTGCGTTGGCTGATATATGGATGGGCCAATGATAACCAATTGCAAAAATGGTCTGTACATCGCTAACCAATGAAAAGCCAATTAAAATCAATACTATTCGTCTTAGTCCAATGAAAAGCCGTTGCAAGTTTCCGACTGGGATGTAAGTCAACATCTACACTGCCACATCACCGACATAAAACATGGATTGTGCCGAGCATGCACAGTACAGAAGACAAGTGATTTATAATTGGACGAGAAAAGTTAGTTGAACCCTAGTTTGACCATCCTTCCATGTATATACAATGTAATCTTAGTATGACATTGCATGTTTTTTCATATCTCATTTTACTTGCAGGATCGTAGGTTTTTACCTTTCTATCATTCAAACTAAATTGACACAAGCTGATTTTCGAAAGAATGGAACATAAATCACTGAATCATATATGTCAAATATTAAGTTTTGAAATACAAATTTATTTAAGTCAAAATGAGGCAAGTTAAGTTTGCTGTCAACAGTTATAATACATTTATAGTGCAGCATAAAACTTTAATTATAGAGTATGAAATTAAATAAAATATATTTATATATGAATATAATTAGACAATTTTTTTCATTTTAAACAAATACAATTTAATGTAGTTTTAGACCATAAATTTGCTTTCTTAGTCAAAGTTTTTTTCTATAAACCTGACTGATTGTTCAAGCTGAAATGGAATCAATTTAATAGTCATTTCATGAAAATAAATTGCCTAAGTATATTTATTTTGAACTACTTGACTGGAAAAATAAAAAGTAATACACAAATAATGATTCAGATTTGTAACTATGATTGAATAACTAATTGAAGAATATGTTTTAGACGGAGTTGTGACAAACATTGAATTTTTTCATATTGTACACATTTTTATTTAACTGTGAAAATCTAAACTAGTAAACATGAAACAACTAATTCCATAGAACTTAACATACTTGAAACATTTAATAAGATTATTTATCTAACCAGCTACATATTGTCTTCATAACAAATATAGCAACGTTAAACTTAAGGATTAGTTGTTATGACACAGTCAAGAAAAATGACGTTATCAGTTTGTTTTATCAATTAATGCGGAATTTATAAAATATATTCTAAATCAAATACAACTTTACAGTAATTTTATGAGCAGAGGGTGTTAAGAACAAATCATTGAAATACAGTTCAATATCTACTAATAAGCATAAAGCACCAATGTACATGTATTTAAAATATATAATAGCCTAGGGCCCTAGGCTGAAATGCCAACAGATGCAAGTCTACTCTATAATAATAATAATAATATTGTTTTTTTTAGAAAAAAAATACAGAACTCCATAATTAAACACTTACACTTTATACACAACATAAATGGGTTTACAAAAATAAATAGATTTTTCATTAGTAAAAAACAATAAAAGTTAAAAATCTGATAAGAAAAATATCACAAAAATAAATGAGTTTGAAATGCCTGTCAAAATTGAGTGGCTCTGAGATATTGTGAACCTGCTTGTTGTTCTCAAAACATATCACTGCACTGACCGATATGAAATGCTTTGCTGAAAGACAATTCAGACATTGTTAGATGCAAGTCAGAAGTATTACACCACTTTATTTATTTATTTATTTATGCTCAATACGATAGCTGTTGTTGTAACATATCCTTTTTTTAAACCTAACAAGCAAGTTAATACATTACATATTAGAGCAATATATTCGAAGTAATTAATTGTTTACTAATGTTAAACACTTACTGAACTTTTTACTAATAACATTTGCTCTGCAATCAATTTTCTATATTTTTTTAAAATTCAATGTCATCATTCATACAACAATTACAATTTAATCCAAAGTATTTAACAGTTTCTACTATTTATAGTGACGCATTGTGCAAACATACAAATAATTTATCAGTCTTATAACTTGGGGTAAGCACAATACAGTTAGATTTTTTCAGTTTAAAAGTTATTTCATATGCTTCACCAAATTTGACAAAATACTAAAAAGTTGATTTGAAGACTTATATAATACAATACCACTAATAAACAAGGGGATGCACCTTTCTTTAATATACGTATTAATTTACCATTGTTAATCTTATAAAAAACTATGCTCAAATCAAGAAAATATGCTTACATCGGAGTGGATTTATCATTATATTCAAAAAATATTTGGTTCATAACCTCCACACACATTCCAGTGGCGTAATGTTTTTAAAGGCAAATTGATTGTCGATTGTCTCAAGATTATGTTTACACTCATTCAAGAAAGAAACCTCAACAAAAGTATACATACTAAGACAATAGGTCTATAGTTATATTTCCTATCCAGGTATCCACATTTATTTTTCACCAAAACTACAAGGTTAACTTGCATTAAATTACAAAGAACAATCGAGTATATGGACATGACTATACAAAATAAGCCGTACATAAAATAATGAAAATAAGATACCTTAGTTTCAATGTAAAGCCACTTTCCACGAACGTGACAATTGGAATTAAACAAAATGACACAATGAGTTAATTTCCAACCACCAGAAATAGACACGTGTCTGCAGATACGTGGTTGAGGCTGGAAGATTTTAGACTTTAAGGGGCGCCTGGTTGAGATAAAACCGCTGAAAATTTTCACAGTTGGTTCTCCCATGAAAAACTAAGATAAAAATAAAATATCATACGATTTGGTCTATTTTTTTAGTAGGGGGGGGTCTCATTTAGCATTGCTTGAAATTATTTTAACCTACTGCTTAACATGTGTGAAACAATCTCTCGCTCCAACTTTTTGATATATGCTTTAGTTGTTTTTTTTTGAATTTTTGAAAGTTTTCTTTATGAAACAAAGTAATTTTACACTCATCTGTTCGATGAGGACAAATAAAACCAAGGAACATTCAACATATAAACACCTGAAAGACAATATTTTAATTCAAAATATTTATCTGAAAGATATCCACATGCAATTAAAACTGCCCTAATACTTAGCTCAGAAAGTGGTTTGTTACAACCATAGCGACAACTACAATCTGAGAAAAAGTATGGTGATTTGAGGAATACAAACCAAGGCCAATATTGATATTTCAGACTCTTCACTAACAGCCAATACAAGCAGATACTTTGTTTGTAAGGACTGCTCTAACTGCTGTTTATGAAACATAATTTTTTGTTAGTTCTTTAGACACAGACGTCTTGTTGTTGTCTGCTTAAATTCATTAACGTCCATAACTTTCTTTACAGGAAAGCACAGGCTGAAGCGGACCACTTCTGTGCGGAACATACATAGCAACTTAGCACAACAAATTGCATCTGTACTGTTAGGTTTCATGCCCAGACAATCTCCAATGCCTGGCAGATTTACTGTTAGAACCAAAGGCACTTCCTTGTGATGATGATGCACTAGCAATAATAGGTGGTAGCAATGATGTATGCTATCCGTTGGAACGACTTGTTTTATTTTATACCGATTCAAAATCTTCACAGCAGGAAATGAGCTCCGTTGGCGCCTCTACTAGAATCGAGCAGGCGAAGGAGAAACTCTCAATTGCTAGATCATTTTACCTCCATATTCTTCGAACACATTACATACCAATGATTTATGGAAAAGAATCGGAAACTCACCGAAATATTCCAGCACCAATTGGATTTGGTTGGACATTTGATTAAGTTAAATTCACTTAGCTCTAGTACGGTGTTTGAATACACTAGCTCAAGAAGTAGCTTTGCATCTCATAAAGGGCGGATGTAAACATGGATAAAAAGGAAGGTGTAGCTGTCGCAGGAGTAATATTCCACATAGGGAAATTTTCGGGTGCTGGGTTTTCAGCTATAATAACAAAACTGTCTAACCAAAAAATAAATTAAGACTGAAGATTAAATTTTTACTTCCAATCCCATTCACAAAACCAGTTCTTCAACTATAGAGTATACTTTTGCAGAGTTTCTTTAACATAACACTAATTACAGAGAGGATAGTATGTCCCTACACAACTATTTACAAATTAGCTGTATATAACAGGCAAACTTGCGCGACGTAAACAACCATTTTGGTTTTGGCAATAATTCCGTAAAAAATCATTTTTGAAAATAAATTATTAGATGGTCATAATAAATAGCGTTTGCTCAGGTAAAAAACTGTATATAGCGTTGTGGTATGGTGCCGGCTATCTTGTATTTCAGGCCGTTAAAATACCCAGTTAAAAATGTAGCCCTAATTTTTCTTAAGCTGATGTTTTTGCTTTAACCAAAAAACACAAGAAAGCAAATTAACCTAAACTATATATTCATATAAGATAAATATCCACAAATTGTTTTACTATTTTGTGTTCCACTCCTGAATTGTTTTCGTGCTAGACTCTCTTGGTACTCATTGCCTTTTGTATCCTTGTTCTGGCGTTATATTTCAATTGTTTACGCGTTCGGTTCCATCAATTAAAATGCCGCCTGTTGTGTATTGTGAGTTTCTGGTTATATTTGCCTTGCGTAAATTACATCGCATCATAGTTGTTCTCGCTTTGCATTTATCATCAAGTTCAGTATTTGTAAATTCAATGTTTTACTTCTTCAGGTATCTTGATCGTAACTGCTTAAGATCTCAATTCTCGATTTATGATATATATGTACCACATCAAAATATGTATGATGCTGACAAAAATATACATATTTAATGATTATTTGTTTTCTAATTTATATCTACGAAAATTTGTGTAAAGTTTGGCTTAACGAAAAACAAACTTAATAATATATAGTTATTTTCAAATTAATTGTTTTACATGCAGACATGTAACAAAGGTTTAAATTTAAATAAAATTCTAAACTATATGTTGTACATATCTTTCAAAATTAATGATTTAATTCAAGTGTAAGAAACTGTCAAAATAATTTACACGTGTTTAAATAGTTTTAGTCTGTCAATAAAATATGTTTTCATTGATGTAGGTCTTCTATTTTATAATTATGTTTTTAATCACCAAAGATCACATAGTTGGAACATTTTATATAGTGATCCTATATATATGTTATGGTCACCTTTACAAAGCAGTGGACATATACGTCTTTCTATTGTCAACGTATTTGCTTCTCAGCCCACTGTACACGGAAGGATTTCGTATCTTTTCGTCATCAGTGAGAACATTGTCTCTAGTTTGGCATGAGTCGTTCTGCCATAAGTCGGAGATGGGGTCGGAATGGTACTCAGTGATGTTATGTCAGTGTTCAATGTCGTCCTGGTCTTTCAACATGCATGGAATAGAACGATGAATGTTCTTCTGCTGCTTCCTCAAGACGAATTTAGGATTCGAGTAAAATTGGTTGAAAGTCGAACTTTGAGGCTGAGAAATTATGTCGTCGCTTCGTGAAGGTAAAATTACAGAGTCCTTTCTTTGTGTTGATGGTTTTCTGAATGAATAGCGGACCTAGAAAACATGCTTCGTGTATAAATAAGTTCAATGCTTAAACAGAGCTATGTTTGAAATAAATTTCCAATTTATTTGTATGTCAGCTTAAAAAGTTTTCACTGGTCAGAAATTTTAGCACTATAATTATATATTAAATTATTTTTGATAGCGTTATTTGTTCTCATTATTTTGATTAGTGATTCACATTTTTGAATGCATATAGTCAAACAAAGTATTGATTTTAATTTCAAATTGTAAATTATTAAATAAAATTCAGAATCACTGCAACCTACATACACACATTATTAATTACAACCCTTTATCGCATCAGTTACTGTTACCTTAAGGGTTAAAACTACATTAAGTTAGCATTGAAACAACTTTATTAATTATGACAAATTCTTACTCATATACAATATGTTAACCATTTACTGTTTGTTGACGCATACGGATCATGCAATAAGGAAATTTTCAACGCTAACTCTAACATGTTTTAATCCATCTGATAAGAATGTTCACGCGTTAAAGAGTTTAATCATCAACAAATAGGATTTATTTTTTATTTTTATACTCACATTCACATCCAGGACATTGACAACAGAGGTGGATGAGTTTTCTTGATTTATCTGCGGGTTGATTTGGTGGGCGGCTGGATTCTGCAGCGGCATGGCGGTTGATTTGAACATGGTTGATCGCGTGCTACCTCTGCCACTCGCCCTATACTGTAGTCTTGACCCGTTTCTGTGGAAGAATGAAGTTTTTTCCAGCTTGTATTCTATATATAATGTAAGGGGGCGCCTAGGGGTATAGATTCCTGAAGATAGGAATTTTAAATGTTAGCAGTTGTTTTCCCCATGAAAAACTAAAGTTTCTAACAGTTTGCAAACAGTTCAAGTTTTGAAAATTATGATGTCACAGGTGTTTCTGACTCTAAAAGTTCGCAAACTGCTTCAAAACAGTTTGCGAACTATTTCATCAAAAAAGGAAAATTTTACAAACAAGGTCCTGAGGTAGTTTCGAGGTGATGTCATGGATTATAAATGAAATAATTTAATATTGCATCTCTTAAGGTGAGAATTTAAAAAACATTTCTATAGATTGTTAGTAAAAAAGTTACTCAGTACTCAAATACACCACCAGACTCAGAATTAGCACTCTCTTTTGGCAACTAATTCAGGGACAAAATTGACGATATAATTAAAAAAATTAATACAACTGTTGAAAATGAAAATATTGAAGACACAGTAACACCAAATATTCAAAACTTAACAGTCAATAACCTAAACCATCTAGAAACCTTTACTTCAGAATATATTCAGAAAATCATTAATAGTTCTCCTAATAAAACTAGTATTGAGGACCCCATTTCAACACAGCTACTGAAGCAATGCTCACCAGTACTCATAGATACAATCACTCATATTGTAAACAAATCTTTATCAACTGGAATATTTCCATCAACATATAAAACTTCCATAGTTACTCCAATCATAAAAAAGCTAATTTAGACCCAATAGCAAGCAATTATAGACCTATCAGTAACCTCAACTTTGTATCCAAGATCATAGAAAAAGCAGCACTCATAAGATACATCCCACATCTAACTTCTTCTAATCAATTTGCCATCCACAATTCAGCGTACAAAGCACATCATAGCACTGAAACATTAATAACAAAAATCAATTCAGTTATAATGTATAACATGGACCAAGGAAAAATAACACTTTTAATTTTACTGGACCTCTCAGCAGCATTTGATACTGTAAATATCCATAAACTATCATCAATTGTTCAAGCCAAATTCAATGTCACTGATACTGCTCACTCCTGGATTCACAGTTACCTATCCGACAGAAATTATAAAATAAAAATATACAATTATCTATCCGAACCAGATTTTCGATTATCACACGACATGTAACAGGGCAGCTGCATAGGTCCCATTTGTTTCCTCACATACATCAGTAATTTATATGATATCATAACTCCAAAATTTTCACAAATAGAAATTTACGAGGACGACACACAGTTATTTTCCCCTAAGAACTCTTACACCACAGTTGAAACAATTGAAAACTGCATACAAAATATAAGGTCATTTATGCTATCAAATCAGTTAAAAATAAACGATAATAAAACAGAATTAATAGTCATAGGATCCCAAACCATGTTATCCAAATTACAACATACATCTATAAAAATAGGTACAACATCAATGCAAGCAACCGACTCTATCAAAAACCTAAGTGTCATATTTTACAAAACCATGTCCTTAAATCAACACATCAATAATATATGAAAAAATCAAATTACCAGTTATATAAGCTTAAACAAATCCGTCCGTATCTTTCAGAAGCACCAGGCAAAACTTTAGTTCACGCTTTTATAACAAATAACCTCAACTATTGCAATTCGATATTACATAATATCCTGCAATATCAGATTAGAAAATTACAATTAATACAAAACAACGCTACTCGAGTCATTACAGGTACCAGGAAATTTGAACATACTACTAGCACACTAAAATCCTTGCACTGGCTACCAATCGAATTTCGAGTTATATTTAAAATAGCAATTCTCACATACAAATCTATGCATAATCTAGCTCCACAATACATAATTGACATGTTACAACCATATACACCATCACGAAAGTTAAGATCCAGCTCAAGCGATCTCCGAATTGTTCCTAAGATGAGATGCAAATCATTTGGATGCAGGAGTTTTGCCTATTCAGCACCATTAATCTGGAACAAACTTCCTGAATTCATAAAGCAGGCTCCCATGTTAGAAATTTTTAAAACACGAATGAAGTCTCATTTGTTCCTGGAAGCTTTTCCATAGCGAGCGACTTTACTTCAATCATTTTCCATTTGTTTTTAAATTAGTTTTAGAGCTTTTAAAATCCATTTATTAAATATTTTATCCCAATTGACATGGCTTTATCCTAAATTGTATTTTGAGAAGCGCTGCTGAGCTCTAATTGCGGAGTTGTGGTGCTATAGAGGAGGTCCAAATTGAATTGAATTGAACCTTTTAAAAGTAAGAGAGAAGAGGATTTGTTAGACCTGGATACTTGGAAGAAATATACAAATTGATGTTCTGTAATTATTAAATCTTGTTTGACATGAACACCATCATATATTGAATTCAATATACATGGTGAATCATAATATATTTATAGATGCAATCCTTAAACTGTTTTTGTGAAGCAAACTCAAAAAAACAAACATCCGATTGTTGACATTGGCAGATAAAATTCTTTTATCTAGTTTTTTTAAATTGGAATTTTCTATAGCTCTTCAAATAAAATTTCTGGATTTACAGAAAAAACCTACATAGAGCCTTTGTCATTTCAGCAGTAAACTTGTTAAATCGTTATTCCAATATTGGAAGAGTTAAAAAAAATTAGGCTGAAGAGCTTGTTTGGCATAACTATCATATCAAGTAATTTAGAAAAGAGAAGTTTAATTTTGTAAAAAATTCAATCAAGACTACTTTTTTCTCAAATAATAAACAAGTTATTGGTTAGAGAAACTCAAATTTGTATCCAATTTTATTGATACAATGTACATTCAAACTTATTTACAATTATTTATATTTACTAAACAAAATTTTATCCTTAAAACTTTAAGACAACAAAATTAAATAATAATCTTCAAAGAAATTCCTTCATTAAATAAAAAACTACAAAAAAATGTAAGAGCCAGAAGTTTGACAATCCATCCAATTAAATAATCAGCTTTTCTAGTGGTCTGATTTCATTGTATGGCACTGGTCATTCTATAGAAGCTTTTTTGCATTGATTAATTGGAATTTATGGATTATTCATCTGGCTATAGTTCCCTAAAAAAAAATTCTATTCAGGGCCAACATTTCTTGCCAATACAATATCAATATTTTAGTTATTTTTATCATTACTACAATGTTTTATTATCCTCAATTGTTAAGTGACTCGAATGCTATCAATCAATCATGTCAACATACACTAACACTAGATTTTGAACACATTGACCTTTTCTTGTTGGTGGAAATTTACTTCATTGCATATTCTGGATTTTAGGCTTTCAATAAAAATAGAAAAAATGATTATTATTCCACAAAACTTTACTTTTTGATCCCATTGAAGTTTTATTTAGTGATGCTAGCGACACCTTTCAATTTCTATCATAAGTGTACATAAGAAAAACAAAATTTAAAACAATTAAAATGTTGGAATTTATGTTGAAATTAAAAATTAAAATGTTCTTATTATGATAATTTATTGTTAAGCTATCAAATATATACAGATTTCTTGAATCAAACATTCAAACTTTATTATGAAATCTCCAAAAGATGTTGATAAACAAAATTTCATTGATAAAATAAAAACAGTAAAATAAAAGGCCAAAAAAGGCATAGCTAAGTAAAATGTCCTAGTTAAGCAAATGAATGGCAATTGAATGAAAACTTTGTTGAGATGCATCAACAAATAATGAATTAAAATGGTGTTGTTCAGACTATGTTAACGATGCCTCAAGTTAGATAGCTTTTACTATGACCTTTTGAGACCTTAAATGACCTTCAGGATTGTTTGTTGTTGTTCTTCCCTCACTTCTTTTCACTTATTTCATTGTTGTTGTTATTTTTTCATTTCCTTTCATAAACTTATTATCACATTTTAAATAATTACAAAAATTAACTTTACTAGACATACTTTTCATTTATAACAATAACTTTGTTGACACATTCGATCCACTACCTTCTAGATGTCAAATAACAATTGAATGTGCCCGATGCTTCTCCCTGTGGGTATTCAACACTTTTCAATAACCTCAAAACATCTTCATATCTCAACCAATTATTAGCCAGATTGATGTAGTCGATTTTTATGGATCATTGCATCATAATTCTCTTGAAATAATGCTATCTTCGGAGATTTGCTTCACGATCCGACAGAGGCGACGTAATCCATGTCGACATTGGAGCTGTGCATCACAATCCGATGCAGTGACAATCTACGGAAGCATTGGAGTAAGGCTCTACGGACGTTTGCATCATGATCCGATGCAGGATGAAAGTGGTGAAGTAGGCAGCCTCTGAAAAAAAAGGTTAACATAAATTTTCAAAAGTTGAACAGCTGAAAAATATTTCGTTTATCACTTAAATAACAAACCTAAGCATCTATTTTCATATTAACACTTTAATGCCTATTGAGACAAGACCGTAACATTTAATGTATGTCAGTTTTTATCACAACAATTATTCTGGCATTACTTGAGATCCATATAAATTGATTGAAAATATTGGAGTTTTTTTTATCACTAAATACAACAATGTGAACTCCATTGTGATATGAATTAAAATAAAAAACAAACTAAAAGAAAATGAAAGGAACCTTAACCTAATGCTAGGAGTTGATTGACTTTAAATCTATCACAGAGTAAATATGAGAATGAAATTAAAGAGTAATTATGAGAATGAAATTCTAGTTTTAGCGAAGACTTAACTAACCAGATCACAATCAAATATATTTTTAAGAAAATCTGAAAGAAATAATGACCTTCAGTTACAAAAAAACTAGCCATAGATGACCAACTATCTCAGGTGAAGCTCAAATGTTACAAATAAATTAAATTTTTAAAAGAATCAAACTGGCAGACTTATGTTCTGTTTTAGTTTATTTTAATATGCAATTGTGTCTATTTTTATATGATGGCATTTATTTTGTAAATTAAAGGAAAATGGTAACTTAAATTTATAGAAAATGTTAACCCATAATGCAATATTCAAGAGCAGGATACCAAAAATTAATTTTTCCAACTTTTTTGGGTCTGGAGGACAAATACTGTGGCATGCCAACTCATTTCATTGTTATGAAGATTTAAGAAATCAAGAAAAATATTTGGAAGAGTAAATCTCCGAACCTATGAAAAGAACTTGAATTAAAATTGTCAAAAAATTAGTGCACTATTGACTTGAATTTAGTCTTACATCATCAAATAATCTAATAAAATAATAATATTTTTTCAAGTTAAAAGAGTTATTCTTCAAAACAATTAAACATGAACTTACCTTCAGATGATTTGATCCTTCATACAATGTAATTTACAAATTATTTCAAATATATATAGAATAATAAATACTACATCATAACAGTGATTACTATATTCTCAACTTATTAATAGAGTAATTACTATGGTAAAGTATCGAACTCAGGACAGGTATTCAATTTGGGGCGAACTAGCACAAAAACGAATATCTCTTTCATTATAGAAGTTGGTTGTTTTTATTCAATCAGAGTGGACCAGGCTATGAGTGCACATTCACCGCCGGGTCGGGTTTACCTTCACTTTGAGGGCACAGTGTATTATTGCTTTTACAAAATCAAGCAGCCTCTGCTACAATCAATGTTGTATATCTACCCTCCCTTAGGAGGCATGGATTTGGCACAGGCTCCACTCAAATATCCCGCAGTATTTCTGCTTTGGACAGATAATTCATTAGCAGCAGCATGTCGGTATTATCAGTATAGAAACAAACATTGTGTGAGGTACATCTAACTCTTTGTTATGGGCATATAAATGTTCTGTATGCATGACAATATTTTTATTGAAATATATTCGTTTAAATTCTAAAGTGTCCAAAAATGAATGTGTGTGGAGTTTGATACTTTGCCTTTATATTGTTAGTTCATTAATAGAATAATATAATAGTAATTACTATATTATTATTCTATTAATAGAATAATAATAATACTAATTACTATGTAATTACTATATTATTAATCTACTAATAGAATAATAATTACATTCATGATGGCAATAAGAACTACAATGAAGTTAGTATTGAAAATAATCCTTATTCAATAGAATAACAATTTTGGAAATTAATTTCAACAAACATGTTAAGAATTTTATTATTGGAGGACTGTGATGCAAAGTATGCCAAGTGATATAGTATCTCAATTAGGATTGGTCTCCTTTGCCTTTCAGCCCTCCAATTATTTACAACATTACCTTCAATGAAAATTTTCATCATTATTTCAATCGACAATAGCATAAGTGAGGTGAGGTGAGCTCTATGTTATTTGAATGTGGGTTATCTCACTTGTGCTATTGTTGATACACTTATTATATGGATCGACAATAGCACAAGTGAGGTAAGCTCTATGTTATTTGA
>JARUHE010132102.1:0-23874 GCA_031471125.1 Archaeomysis grebnitzkii | reverse complement strand
GAATTATGATGGATGATTTCCAATCCTGTGGGATTGAGCCTTCAAGCCATATAAGGTTATAAAGGTCTAGCAGAAATTGGAGTGTTTTTGTTGGTAAATGTTGAATCATGGTGTTTTGAATTGTATCTTCACCTGGTGATTTATCGCCTGTTAGCTGTTGTGGTACCGTGGTTAACCAAGAAAGTTATTCATGAAATGCGTTACAAAAAATAATTAAACATTGGAACTTGTGGTGAAAAAGAAACATCTCATTCAATTTTTATTTCTTCTAGATTCAAATGCATGCATGGGGATTTTATCTGCACAGTTTAACAAGAATAACCACTTTCATCATATTTACACATTCTACAGACAATTAGCATACAAACTTCCATTCAGCACTAGGTATGAATACACGAAAATACGTTACAACAGTGCTAAGATAAAATAACATTGTTAATTAGAATGAGTGTCGAGCAAAGCGTGACCAACTTTGTACAGTCAAGATCAGATAAGACTCACTGAACATTTCTAATCTATGGCACAAAGTTAGACTTTTTCCACTTATGGCCAAATTATGTCACTTAATATAATTTTAAGTTATTGCATGAAAATATTAATCATAACTATTAAAATATTCAACAATAAATAAAGTATCAAATGTCAACTATACATGAATTAGGCCAAGAAAGTATTTTAAACTTTCAACCATGAGAACAATCAGCAAACTATCATTATACAATATTAATATCTTACGAGAACTCGTGAAATGAAAATGATGCTGAAGGTGAAACATTCGTTGATGTTTACTTAGAAAATGATTGGAATGCGAGTGACTGTTCAGATTCAATTTTTTCAATCTTTCAATCTTTTGTAAGATTACGTAGACCTGAATAGAAACTCTTAAGTAATGAACTTCATTGGAAGAAACTTAAATTATGTAGACCTGGATAAGAGTTCTAAGCAATGGACTTCATTGGAAGAAACTCAAATGAAATTCCTACAATAAAAACTTGTCTAATTAGAAAATATTGATAAATTGAAGAATTTTGTGTAATGTAAATCTGAATACAAACCATTAGTTTCAAGGCATTGTAATTGTAATTAAAAAAAAATAAAAAAATGAAGATTTTTTTATTAAAATTTCAATGGTATACCCACCCAGAATTTTACAACAATTAAAACAAATAATCCAATACTTTAGAAACAAATTTAATGGTAAGCAGATGAGTTCAAATGAAAGATGATTCACATGCTCCAACAGATGAATTTAATGTTTTAATAAAATTCCCATTAATAGACTACATACAAATATTTTAACAAGAAGGGAAACATACTATTGATACTAATTCACTTTGCATTTTATTAATTCTTACATTTTTCATCTACTTCAATATAATTGCACATTTTCAAAGTAGTTTGAACTTTTTATACAACTGGACTTGAGCATTTTGTTGGTAAATACTTCAATCATTATCTAGACTTATCCAGTGTCCTCACTACATATGTAGATAAAGACATACATATGTATGTGCAATATATGTATATAAATACACACACACACACACACATGCATATATATTTATATAGAGATTTTATTGAAGTGATAGAAGTTTTAGAATACTACAAAAATACTGAAGTAGTTGACAATACATTAAGTAAATATAATCTAGTACAGTACTTAATAAACAAATAAAAACTTTACTATAGTTTTTATAATTTATAAATACAATCATTAACACAGATATATCAATATTAATATGTACACCTGGAATATCATGAAATTCACTTGAATAAATCTCCAAAATAATGGCAGATATTGCATCCACTTGAAGATTATTCACATCAAGTGAAAGTTGATAGCATAAATATTGATTTGAATTTGATCAAACAAGTCAATATCATTAAGAATAAGTCATCAAACAAGTCGATACCATTAAAAATAAGTCATCAAACAAGTCGACATCATTCAGAATAAGTCATCAAGCACTAATCAAAATAAAGGCACTGTTTTGGTAGTTATAAAACTTCTCAAGGAATTTGAAATGTTTTAGCTCGGCCGAAACAATTCTCAAACATTTTTTAATACTCAAATGACAAATTCTTCATCAGTTACCTCATACATTTTAAAACATTTTTCCACAGTTAAGATCAACATCTAACTAATTAAACACTTGACATTAAAGATATACACAAGTATTTGATTTACATTGATGGAATGTTCTAAAAAAAGGATTATTTTTAACACTCATAACTAAAATGTTTTTGATTGATTCAGTAGTTATTCCATGTACCTAACATTGATGAACCAATGTGAAATTTTATTGTAAAAATGTTTGATTAATTCGGTAGTTATTCCATGTACCTAACATTGATGAACCAATGTGAAATTTTATTGGAATATCAAAACTTTTTTATTGGAACAAAAACTTTATATAATCAAAAAATAAACAATGTTGATGCAGATATAATTTTAACATTTGTTTTCAAACTTTGTATATCATTAATGTCATACTTCATAGATTAATTTAAATTGATAAAAGATATTTAAACATTAAGAAAACTGTTTAATGAAAATAGTGTATTGAATGAACTACAAAAATAAGAACATCTAAAATAGTTATGTTAAAAGAATAAATGGTTAAAAAACAATTCAATTCATAAAGTTACATTTAAAATTACTTGGAACAAACTGAAAAATATAACTTGTAGTTTATTAAATGAAAAAACTAGTTTGTTTGAATATAAGAAATAAACATATAAAAAAGAAGAGCTTAAAAACAAAACCTTTATAAAATAAAGAATTTAAATTTAAATACCAAGTCAGCACTGAGAATATATATCTTGATTAAATTTGTTAATTAATAATAATAACCAGTGTTAAAATAAATTACAGACATTAAAATGACCAATGTTAATTCTGAAGTGAAAACCTGAGATGACATTGAAAGCTAAAAACCATCTGACAAATTGCAAAAAAATCTAAACCAAACTTATACTTTGATGCAACTAATATTTAATTTGATTTCAGATAAAATGGGTCAAGAACTTATTAAAGGGTATGCATGTAAGTGATTAAAAATGTTAACCTAAAAGAATTAAGTACCTTTAAAATAATGTTCTTGTAGAACAGTTCAACTCTTTTTACTTCAAGATAGAGCCTCCTTGTAACTAATCTATTATAAGAAACGAATCCATTAAATCTATTGAACAAGGCATTGTGACTAGTATGGAATGATGCAAAAAGGTTATGAATGAATAGATACTTCAGACTATTCTTATACATCAATAAATAACATACGCCTATTCATACAGACAGTAAATCTTCGTACTTAAACTTAACAAAAATGACTGAATTAACCTCTAAGTGCAATGCACGTGTGAAAAGTAATATTAATGGTAAAAAACTATCCTTACAAATAATGTACATGACATGGACACATTAAATAAATTTAATAGTGTGACCTTATTGAAACAATAAGTCACAAACGTTTTGCATTAATCGACACGAATGAAAAGAAAAATAATCTACTTTTTCATTTAAAATGTGAAATAAACCAAAAGTAATCTATATACATTTGAAAACTTTTTATAAGAAAGAATTATGCAATTTTTTTAAATTTAATCATAAACCTAATTGAAAATATTTTAAAATAAATTATTTCTACATTAGAAAACCTTACCATTTTTTCCAGATACTAACTTATAAAAATACATTCAAAGATTATACATAGGTTAAACTTCTAAGCCTAATGTTTCTCTAAAACAAATAAAATAGAAACCAAAAGTCGATGTTTAAAATTTAAAAATTACAAAACTTAACAAACCAAACCTTCAATGTGCCCAAACAGCTTACTAGCTTTTTAATTAGCTTGGGCATACAAACAATTCCAAAATATAAGATTTAATTTTAGAGAGCAGATACATATTTTGTCAACTATCAATACAAATTCTCGTTAATTTAATCAAAACCTAAGTTGTTTTTTGGTTATAAATTAAAAGTGAACCATTTAGACAATGAATAGATAAAATGAAATAAATATTTCTTCTGTGAAAAAAAACAAATGTGAATTCGTCATTTTGGTTTTTGCAAATGTTTTCAACACTTAAAAATGAAACCATTAATTATTTAAACAATGTAAAACATAATTATGCTACAGTTATATAACAATTACTCTCAAAGGTTAATAATGTTGTAAATATCTTTTATAGAATTTATCAAATAACAAGAATTAATATTATTAGAAGGATTAAGACCAACGTTTATATTGTACGAAATAAACCTCACTTTCAAATAAATTCATGCTGAGAAAATTGGAAATACATCTTTCAGCTCTCTTGAGAAGTTAATTTTTCCATTGTAAAACTGAAATATTCATTTTTTAACGAGATTTCACTGACTATCTTGACCCATTCCTGAAAAGAAAAGACACATTAGTAATTTAAACTCCTTCGTTGATTTGGTAGAATTATTCTATTTACTGTGAAAATAAATTATCATAGAAATTTGGAATGTTTGTAAATTGCTTTGCAAAGAAATGTCTACTTGAGATATGATACAAAAAACTTGTATACCTTCCTCAATGTTTAATGAAATACATAAATAGATAATTATATGTTGAAGTATAGGTTAGCAAAGATATATTTTCCATTTTTAAGAGGATATACAGTATATGATATGGGATTTTTGAAAATAGCAAAAATAAATAAAGAATTAATTCTTTCAAAAAAACTGCAATTTTCAAATAGGGCAAAAAATTTATAATTTTAAAAATAGTTGAAAATGAATTTTTGTATTTGTTAGTAATTGGCAATAGAGCGAAAACCATGTTTTCTTTTCACTCATTAGTGCATAAAGGGTAAAATTTCAGCCAATGCACACTAATATAATGTGATTTAGTTTTTATGGCAATAATCTATTAAGCATTAATAACAAAACAAATATATTTTATTTTTTTATGGTAAGCAGACAAAAATAATTTAAACCCAAGCCACATAAAATATATTTTATTATAACTAAAGCAAAAATATAGTCTGTCAATTTAATTTTCAATTTTGTTTAACACTTTAGCTAAATATTAAAGCATTAAAAGTTAGAGTTAACATTTATTGAATATTTTCTGACCAGGAATATATAATGAATACATTGTTCTTTAAAATATTCATCTATGCAAACAAACTTCACGAACAGACTTGGATTATTGAAGAAACACAGGTCCTTCAATTTTGAAACTGTTTCTCACATTCAATCTAATTATAAATTTAGAAATATCTCTAGGATTCAATTTTAATTGATAAAAATATCACATTAAAATAGAAGATATAATCAACCATGCATGATGGAACAAGAGTTCTCTTTTCGTCTTTCTTCATTGATCGAAAGAGTTCAAGGTGAAAAGAAAAGAGTTTTGAGCACAACCCATTGCATTAAGAAATTAAAACAAAATTTTCTTTGTCTAAAAACTATATTGGCGGAAAAATTTTCTATTTATAATAAAAAAAATTATTTACTAGAAACTTAAGGTTTTGCAGTATGAAATCAACATCCTATGATAAAATAAACTATTGCTATCATATAGAAGAGAAGACAATCGGCTCAAATCCATTACCATAACTGATGGCTCAACTTTTGCCACTTATCTCATGTCACTCACCATTTTTTCTCACTCATTAATTCATTAATTTTCTAAACTATTCAAGAATTTATATTTCTGCAGAATTGTACTCAAACAGACTATGCAACATAGTCAAGCTGTAATTCTGACAAGGAAGGTACCTCAGAAACTATTATTACTCAGGAGTGCATGTCAAAGTGGGATAGAAACAGAAAAGCTATCCAGAAATGAAACTACTAATGAATGGTTCGTTTTCCCACCGACCTCTCAAATCTACTCCCCTCAGAGTAGTGGCAGTCACACTGAACTATTGGAATTTAGGTTTTTCATTGATAACATTGGGTGTAGCATGGCAATGTCATTGGCTAATTTCTCCTTTTTATCACACTACAAATGTTGATCATTAGCCTCCACAAATAAAGAACTCTAAATGCATCTGTTTTGATGAATGTCATCAAGCTCTTTGGTTGTTTTGACAAATTTCTCTATATAGTCTAAAAATGTAGGCTCAGTTCACCGCTGAAATGTAAGACCAGTTTCAAGATGTATTGGTCTTAGAGTGTCACAGTTTTCTGACGCCTACTATTTGCATATCAATTAAACCTTCTCTCTATGGTCACACCTAACGATTTCATGTTGTGCACTAGTAGGGTTTGTTTTATTGAATGTCAGTAAACACTCCCTAGATTAAACATACTACATAGCAATTAATATAAACTATTAATTTTATTGGAAAAATGAATGGGAAATATGAAGAACTTTACATATTTATAGAATATATGGATAAATACATTTTATTTCATTCCTTTCATCTTTAATTTCATAAAATTTTTAATATTATTCAATTATAATGAAACTTTCAAACATTGAAATTTGTGCAAACATTTTTCATAAATCTTTTCATTGTTAATTAAATAAAATTTTCAATATTTCCAATCATAATGAAACTTTTGACATTGAAATTTGTGCAAACATTTTTTATAATTTTTTTCATTGTTAATTACAAACATTTTCAATATTTTCGATCATAATGAAACTTTTGCTATTGTACACAAAAAATGATGATGTATAAACTGATAGGAAAGGGGCACATTACTTTGAAATCAAGATTCCACTTTAAAATATTTCAAGTGGAATATATTTTCTGTAATTAAGACCATGAATAAATTGCACATTAGGTACATTTTAGAAAGATTTTCTGATTTTAGTATGTTTAAATATGAAATGAAAAAGTTATTCAACAATATTACATATAATTTTATAAAAAGTAGATTCTTAAAATTTTTTATGTTCTATAACCTACATTTCAAATTTCTATTTAACAATGAACTAAATATACTGGACTAATACTAGGGTTCACCTACAATATGGTGTTTGATTTGAATATCTAAAATCTAAATTGAAGCCAAGGTAACTATTTTACTTTCTATCTAACAAATTAAATTTGAAGTTGTGGAATACAAAAAAAAATGGTGATTAAAAATAATACAAATTACTGGGAATTTAGATACTCATGCTATTGTTTGGACGTGTTATTATGTTAAACAAAAAAGAAAAAAGACTAAACCAATAATGAAGTTAGTGCAGAACAAACTTCTTTAACTAAAAACTTACATAAGAAATCCAATTTAATTTCCACTTGGAGCTGTGAAAATAAAAAAGTTTGCTAAATGTTTAAATTAATAAATTACAACTAAAACTAATTTGTATAGAATTAAATAACTGCAGCACAGATCAGATAATTGAAAAACAAAATAATTCAAGTCTATCATCTACTCATAGTTAACTAACAGTTTACTTGAACAAAGTTTCAATCTATTAAGTGAAGCTATTTTCAACTCGGCAATGTAAATTTTGATTTATGATAAACCGGGGGTCAAAGTCTTAGTCAACTTAGCAAACATACAACGACTACAACAGAGGGTTGCGCTCTTGATCAACAGAAAAAGGCATTAATTAGGAACACTTTGAGAGAAGCAAATTCCAAGAGAAAATATGTAAAATATATTTAATTCATGGCTAGATATGAAAACAAAGGCTGGTCAATGGAAAAACAGAAACTGAAAATCTATAACCAATTCAGTTTGAAAAGATTAGCAAAAAAAATCTTATCAACATATTTATGAAATTTGAAGAACTTAATTTTAAAAAAATGTTTGTAATGTAAAAGAATGATCTGTTGTGGTGATCTCCTATGGGAGCAGGAAAGGAAAAAGATTACTTACCAGGAGTATACATAGTCTGAGCACCCATGTTGAGGGAGGTGCTTTCATTTGCCTGGTATCCGGCTCCGCCTCCAGCCGCAAATGGATTGTTTGGATTACTTGAGACGGGTTGCTGCGTCTGTGGAGGTGGCATTGCAAACACCGGCTGTTGGGGTAAACCACCTGCTTCACCAGCTCTGCAAATTCATTTGAAAAAGAAAATAAAAAATAATTGAGGAGGTTTAATTATTCTATTTTTACAAATAACCAATGCATGATACTGTAAGAGTTCTGGAGATTTTTTATTGCTAAAGTTTATATAAATATTTGGAAAAAATTCAATATAAAGAAATTTAAAAATTCGTCAAAAAAGAGAAATACAATTTTAAAAAGTGAGAAAAATTTAATAAACCGTCATAAACTACTATTAATTCTCATATTTTTACTCTTTGCAGGCTCCTGTCATCTCACTGAAAAACTTTCTACACTTTATCTTATGTATTTTAAACAATCTTTGTATGTATGTAGTTGTACTATACTGTTGTTATGTAAGAAACTATATTAAAGATGGTAATTTTTTTATTGAATGCTCAAGTAATGAACTAGTACAGTAAAACTCCTGAAACGTAGACCAAAATGTTTCTATGTTATAGGCATACCGATTTAGCACCGTTACCCCTGCCTTTGTGTCACAATTTCTTTGTATACATAGAAATGAAGTGGACATTTTAGGATTTCTCCATTTCATGATTCTATGTTTCCATAGTTTTACTGTGTATAATTATAGGACTAATGAACATTATAAAATCTGTAGTTTTTTTTAGGCAAAGAGAAACTATAATTTTTGCATACTGAACTGAAAAATATTATCTTAAGGATAAAAATCTCATAAAATTGTGAAAATTTAGGTAATTTTATTTATTGTATTTATAAAGAAAGTTGCATTTAAGGGTAAATCTTAACAGTGACTACCCAAGTGTACGCAACGACGTATTTTGGAATGCTCAACTCGGCAGTGTATAATGGAATCCAACTGTAACTGCTTATAAAAAAAAGTTTTGGAAAAGCTACAGAAACTCATCTAGCCTTACCTAACCCAGCTCTCTCTTATACACAGAGTGTAAATATACAAATAAGAGGACCTTTAAAAAATAATGGCAGACATACGTTTTCAATTTGTGATATAGAACATGCTATAACTAATTTAATATTGCATTTATTTCAATAATTTGTAGCTAAATGAACATATTTCATTATATTTTTACATAAATTTTATTTTTCCAAAAAATAACTATTGAAAAATTTAGAAAATAGGTAACTATTGTTAAGATTAACCCATTAAAGTATACTTAATTATATTTTCAGGAATAAAACCATGAACTGTAAATTTTTGAAAAACATTTCGTATGTGCAACTACCAACTTTTATATTTTGATGGTAGGAGCCTGTAGAAAAAAAGAGAAACACTATAATTAACAGTGCAATTGCCAGTGATAACATTATGAATGTTCGGTATTATAAATTTAAGCTCAAAAGATTTTTAATTTTCAAGCTTTAATTAAAATAGAGATTAATGTTCCAGCAGGAGATCTTGATGTAACCATGAAAAGCAAAACAAGTGGTGGTATGTATAAGATATGTAGTGAAGTTAAGAATATAACTGACAAAATGCATCCACAATTGACATAAAGAGTCTTTACAGGTCTTACTTATAAATATATTTGTGATGACTACCAGTCCTCGTACATCGGTAGCACTGGTAGCCAACTACAATGTTGAATGTACGAGCACATGAACAGGTTGGTGAGTACTGGATGCCCATTTTCTTCAATACATGATCACTAAATTGAACATAATTTTAAAAAATCCAAAAAAGTTAAAAATTGTTGCTGGAAGTAATAAAACTGATTTACCTATTTTAGTGTTCATATATTGTTTCAAACAGAAACCTAAGTTGAATGAAAACTTACCATACAAACTGTGTCTTGGTAGGGTGTAACACTCCTTGCATAGACAGCACCCTTTGGCTATGTTACCATAAAGAATTTCACCTATCAATAGCGCTATACTAATCTAATACTAATTTAAATCTTTGCCACTAACCAAAACAGCCATGATATATCCTAGCTTCCTTTGTTTTTGTTTCAATGTTTTATTTTTGTATGCTTGCTTAAATATTAAAAATAATTTAATGTTCTGATTTTTAAAACACAATACCTTGACTTTTTAATGTTTTCATGTATTTTATTTTACGGTTTCAATCTGTACACTTCAAATTTTTTTTCAAATCTTATTTTTATGCATATATGTTTCTTTTAACAGATGTCTTTTATTCTGATAACGTTGATATAAAAAAAAATGTATATACCAGCACTTGTTTTGCTTTTCATTGTTAAAGCTTTAATTAAGAATCAGATTGAATACATTCAATGAATTATTAAACCCAATGACTTCCATTTCTTCAATTTTATTTTTTATATTTATTCTAACATAATGAATTATGTTTATCTAAGCACAATGAAAGCCTCAAAAGATCATATTCATTTTCTTATTTTCTAATTCTACAAAAAAAGAAATTCATTCTTAAATACCTAAAACATATAACATTGGGTCAACAATAAACAAACATTTAGACTCATTTCGGTCAAACCATCACCGAAACTACGATAAACAGCAAATAGCAGCCGAAGACGATTACTTTGGCATTCTTGAATATTTCAGATAAGCTTCGAGTCACATCAAAACAGACAAACACGAACATTTTTGACAGTTTTACTTACCAAAAACATTCACCTAAAGTATAACAGTCCAGGAATTAACTAGTTGTGTTTACACTCAAATATAGAACATACATACAGAAAGTTACATACATAAAGACAACAAGCATAAAGATACAATCTCATTTAAAAATAAGTTTTTAAAGATAAATGTTTAAGCATCTTTAAAGCTTAGTTGCTATTAGAGGCACTATTAATATGTCTTGTAATTAACCTGTATAAATTGGTATAAAACTATAGAAAAAAATGTATTACCAGATGTTTGAAACTTTGAATGAGCTGCATTATCACACCAAAAAAATATTTTTTTCTGCTAGTATTAAAAACATCCGAGAGATAAACTTAAAATTTCAAAACACTTGGAGGGAAGCAAGAAACATGGGATTATTTGAAACATTTTAATGAAGTAAAGAAACATTTACAGACATGAAAACTAGAGCTGCAAAAAAGATTACATTTAAATTTAGTGCGACTAGTACCAAACCAAACCAAATCCTATGGGTTTATAGCAGAGACATGTAAAAACTATTGCACCGAAATCAACGAGTTCATAACCACCATAAAATCCTCTGTGTCGAGGATGGAGTGGGGTCGACAACAACAACAAGTCAAATTTTAGGGAAAAAATATTTAAAAATGTTTCTAATGGATAGTTTTTATTTATATTAAATAATCATTGCTTATGAAATAAACATATTTTTTTAAAATTAGACTAAACAAGTTGAGAAATCCTAAACAACCACCAACAAATCAAGAGTAACTCATGGAACAATGGCCTTATATAACTCCACTAGAAAAAAAAACAATGCTCACTTTGGAAAAATACAAGTTGATAAGCACAAAAAACTACAAAAAAAAATTCACTTTTTTTTCAAAATAAAAAATATGAATTTTAGAGAAAAGTTAGTTTAAATGAAAATGAAGAACATAATATTCCACACTGGTACCACTGAATATTTTTTTATTAAATCAATATTTACTTATTAAAACATACATTTTGTTGAAAACTTGAAACTCATGTTTTAGAGATTTTTAGATGAAGGTTTAGAGAAACATTTATTGAAAACAAATGAAAGAACAGGAAAGATTCTAAGGTAGAATGCCTGAAGAACATTTTTGCCTAAAACTTATACTTTTAAATAAAGACTTTTTAGTAGTTTTGTCAATTTGTCATCAAATTCATGATTAACTAAATTTTGTTTGAAGGTTTACAGATATTTTTATTATAAGGAAATGAAAGAAAAGGGTTAATATAATAATATATAGAATTGTATTAAAAAATTGAACATTTCAGAAACTTTTCTAACATACAAACACAGCTTTTAATGTGCACTATTTACTCGTACTTGTTTATTTCAATAAATTCAAGTTTTGGAAAGAAAATTATTAATAAAATATTGCTTCTAATGCATATACCTTACATTATGTTAAATAAAATTTAAAAAAAAGTTTATTCTACTTTTGAAAAAAATACAAGTTGATACATCCCTAACTTTAACAACAACACTCAAGAGTAGCTCATAGAGTGGTACCTTATGTATACACTAAAATCTATAGAAGCTGAAAAGATTAAAGTGTTGAAAAAAAATTGATAAGGTATGAAAACTATCAGGAATATGATGAAAGATTATAAATAATTTTTTAAATTGACGGTTTTCTTTTTCAATACAACACTTATTAATAATGAACATACTACCTGTTATTAATATTTGTTTTACAAACATTTTAGGTCATCTCCTACATCTGAGAAAAACATTGAATGGGTACACTAACCAGCAATGGATACCTTATCTTAAGATTAACAGTATAGCTAAAGCAAATATTTTTGAAATTGAACAGTTCAACCTTTCAAAATATATTTCATGCAAATTCAGCATACCCATTTACCTCAAAAATATTTCTAAAATTCTTCTTACTTAAAACTGACTAAATATTTGCAACACAAAATGCATCAATTGTGATCAAATGTTTTAACCCTTTTGTGCAATTCTTTGGAATTTAATCTAGGACCAAATTTACATAAAATTTCTCACAAAATAAAATTGCACAAATGTGAAAAACACTTATGAGAAAATATATCAAATTTAATTGGAAATGGAGCTCACAGGCACACAAAAGGGTTATAATTGTTATTCCTTAACTTTACCAAAAAATCTTGTTTAGCTAAACATTCTATAAAACAAATTCCAGTTCATTATTTCAGGTCAACTAAAATAAGAGCTCATGCTACTCAGATTAAGAATTTCCAAGAACTGATACATTCTAGAAAACAAGATAAACCTACCATTTGTAGCAGAATTATCAAAATAAATGAAAAGCTTTATAAAAAAGCAAACAAAAATAAATTTGAAAAAGATAAAACTGCTAAAGCTGTTCATAAAAAACAAATTTCAACATAAAAGATTGGAAAATCATTTTCATTAATTTAAGAAACTATTTTAATCTAAATTAAACTTTTCAATTAATCTAAATACAAGATAGAGACATGAATTTAACTATTTCGACAGTGATTGCATTTGATCATGCTTGCAATAGCTATCCATAGCACATCAATTTTTGTGGTTTTGCCAAGTTTATTCAATTCAACAAATTTGGTATTAGACTAATTTAAAGGTGCAGACAAACTTGTTTTAAACACAATTATGATAAGCTTCATTTTTCCAAACAAATTTTAAGAACGTATAAAGCAGTAAATCATCTTTATAGCTTATTAGTTGTGAAAATATAAAGTATATCATAACTATTTAACAACAAATTAGTAGGCACCAATAAATTAGACTAATGCCAAAAAAGCCTTTCCACTCCCACAGATTTCAATCGTCCTTTCCACTCCCACAGATTTCAATCGTCCTTTCCACTCCCACAGATTTCAATCGTCCTTTCCACGCCACAGATTTCAATCGTCCTTTCCACTTCATAGACTTATTTTGTCATTAAATTACACCCAAATCTTAACATTATTTCTCTTTTGTAGTGGTCTAAAAGTAATAATCAAGGATGATAAATTGAAACTGTTTCACAAGGATGTTAGACCTTTATGAATATGATCTCACTATAATTTGGCATCACAGAATGCAAATATGTTTCTAATTTGACCACTGTATTAAAATCTGAAGTCTAAAGAAGCTTAATTCCATGTCTCTATAAATAATTCTTGACAATGGATATGAACAAATATTTGAAATTAATTAAAATCAAGTCTAGTAAAAAAATGTATCCGCTTAGAATAATCGCATCTGGAGCATTTAAATGTACCTGAATGGATTGCTCATCCCTCCGGCCTGAGCATTCTCCTGTTGGAACCTGCGAGTCGATGATACTCGATTTAGTCAAATTTCACTCAGAATTTTTCAACTTGAATTGCTGAGACAGTTTCAGCTAACCATTATGATACAATATTAAGTGTAAGAAATTCAAGTAAGTAATATTGGTGAAAATATATTAATGTGAAAGTTGGGCAGAATAATTTTTAAATGATGTCCTGAAATTATTTAAATGTTAAGATTTAATTAATAAACTGTGCATAACTAACACTCAAAAAGTATTTACATTACAATGAAAACGAAATTTGGCTCAATAGCCTACCATTCATGTAATTAAGAGTAATTTTTCTCAATTGCAAAAACCCAAACAATTATTTTTAGTTCCGAAAGTAAAAACCTCAATTTTGTAGACTGTAAAACTAGACAGATGGAACATATACAAAATACTTGCCTATGTATCATTTTGATAACACAATTCATGTGAGTGGAACTTTTTTTTACACATTTCTATAAGTCTATACTTTCACTTTTTGCATTTAATTAAAATTTTTCTTCACAATGATAGAGCACCTTCTCCCCTTATAATTACGTTGAAGTTTAAAGGACATGCAATATCAAAAGTATGGAAACCAATACAAAGCAAATGGAAGTTTTTATCATTGCTCAATGTAACATCACAAGAGGTTAAAATATTACAATAAGACGAACCATTTTAACTTCCAAGGGCCAAGGATTCATCTAGTTTTTAATGAGGAACAATAAACAAACATTCCATTGTAAAGACAGTAATTTCCTTTCTACACCAATGGTTATTTGAGATGAAATATCCAGCAAACAAGAATAAAATAAATATCTTCAAAGAATAACTATTGGGTTATTAAGAATTTAAGTCCCACTCATAGCCCTGACAAACTTAACCATTTACTTCAATAGAACTAAACATTAACCGAGCAAAAGAATGTGGAGCTATATTCATTATTTTTAGTCTTGTCATTTTTTAGATCCAAAAAATTAAATAAACATTCGTTAAACAGTTTTGCACCAAAGCTATTAATTAAATGTATGTACACTGGATGTAAGTTTTTTAATAAAGAGAAAATAATTAAAAATAATGTATTTATTTTATTTTATTTATTGAAAGCTCAATTGTAAAATTCTCAACACAAGTCCAAGTTGTGGAGAAAACAACAACACAGTATATAGTTACCATACTCAGAAGATTGATGGCAAACTAACATTTCAAGTTTGAAAATCTATTAAAATTAATTTATTATATATTTGAAATAAAATTTTTAAGCTTAAAACCATATTCAAACTAATTACCCAAATTAAATTTTAAATTTAAAAAAATATGTACAATTTGTTCAGAAATTGCTGCTCTTCTAAGTATTGATTGATCAAGGAATTGTGATAATTTAGAAAATTATTAAAGTGGCCAATATAGAAAAGATGCAAAAGATATAAAAATAATAAATATGCACTCTCAGATCTTAGTAAGGCAGATCATTCATAATTCCATGGATATACACATCAATTATTCCAAATAACAAAGAAAAGGAAAACAAAAACAAGAATGAAAACTAGACGATTGTAGAAACAAATTATACCTGAAAGGATTATTTGACGATGAATCCTCCGTACTTTTATTATTTTCGCTTTTAATATCAGTCCTGTAACACAGCGGATCTCGACTTTATTAATTGCATTTATAAAAAAACTTCCTTTTTTGCAACATGAAAACAGTATTAATCATATAAAAAGTATTGAATAATATTACTCTGCCACAAATAGAAAAAACATTGCTGAAATTATGTCAAGATAATTTCATAAAAACTATAGTTTAAATTTATTTGCAGGTAACACTAAATTTTGGATTGCCATTACAATTAAGAACCGGTTTTACCTGAATGGGTTCGTTGAGCCAGGTCCTGTGGTTGGTTCACTGACGATGGGCTCACCAGCTGCAGCATTTTCAACGTCTTCCTCTAGGTCCTCCTGAAGAGTAAAACAAAAATGTTTACATTTTTTGACTATTGATTATTTTCAATAAAAAAAGGAAAAACAAAAGTTGAGCATTTTTTGACTATTGAATATTTTCAATAAAATATATTAAACAAATTAGTTTAAAATTGGCAAAAACATTGTTAATACATGAATTTAATAGAATATACATGAATGCCATTCATACTAAAAATAACAACTACTCACCTTGCACAACTAACTACACTTGATTATACAAAATAAGTTATTACTTACCTACAATACATTATGAATCAAAAGCCAATAAATGAGATAATTTTATTAATTTCACACGATCTAGATTTAGCTAATAATTATTTGAATGTTGCAAAATTATTTGAAAATATAACAGTATTCAAATTTTATTCGAATGATAAATAATTTGAAAGCGTATTGAGAACAGTCAACAATTTTGAACAGCTATAAATAAAGTGGTCTTGCATATTTTAATTTAACCAAGTTATTTCAAATTCTTATAAATTTAAGGCACAGGATTTGATAAGAACACATAATTGTATTGGGCAAAACTGGAATTAATCGATCATTGAAAATAAATCTGGATAATAGAAATTGTTTAGGTCATTGACAAGGTGCAGATTACAATTGCTTCAATATTTTTACCATAGCAAATATTTATAAAAAATCATTCAATTATGTTATTTTTTAGATTTTTGGTTGTTATTAATTTCATTCAATTTAAACTTCTATAGACAAATAATACATATTTCATCAAGAGCAACAAACAAAATTATACTAAAAATGAGAAAATTCTTGTTATTTCAAAATTCATCTTGAATACACACTCAAAACCATTGAAGGGTAAGTTATAGAAACTAATTTTGAAGACCACAAACATTATACAACATCGGAACAATAAAGAGGACAAATTATCACGATCTTTAAGTGATGGAAAGTTGGTCGACTTGTTTGAACATCAGACTAATATAACTTCAATTGTTTCAACATCAGATTTATTCAACAACTTCAATTGTTTCAACATCGGGTTTATATAACAATCTTAACTGGTTTAACATCAGATTTATATATCAGTCTCCATTGTTTCAACAACAGATTTATAGAAAAATCTCGACTACTTCAACATAAAAAATATAAAAAAATCTGAATTGTTTTGACACCAGAATTATAAGACAATCTCTATTGTTTCAAACAAAATGTTGAGCATAAAATAAAACCGTGCTTAGCGGCTCTACCTGAACATAGCCGTCTCACCAGACACATCTACTTGCTTACCTTCGGCTTAATCGAAAATGGATTTGCACTTGTGGGCTGCGTTGTGGTGGGTCCATCTGTTTTCGCTTGCTGATTGGGCTGCAGGTTCATCACGTTTAATGGAAATTGATGATGGAAGGAACACGGAAGAAAAATAACAAATGGGGAAAGGGAAACATGTCATTACTAGAATCTACGAATGTCAAAAAGCGCATTGTAATCATTCGATTGAGCTCCCAACTTGATGCAACTGATTAGATTTTATTTAGAAACTAATTTTAATATTATATTGGAGTTAAACATAAATTCATTCCATAATCAAACTTTACTTTCTCTAGAACTTTCAAATTAAAAAATTTGGATACAATTTATAAACTTATGTTCCCATAGCAATAATTCACCCATTAGGTGTATAAACTTTAAAAACAAAAAATAAATATGTAACTGAAAACACTGCATAAAACAAATTTGAAAACATATATAGCATTATATTTTTTGTTAGATTATCTACAAACAAAATCTAGGATAACAGGAATAATATTCAAACTATAAAACAAAACCAATATTGCCAACTAAATAACTTGCTTACATAAATTTACTTCTGTAATTTTTAAAGATGAAAGAAAATTACAAATATAAATTTTCACATAAACAAATGTTAATTTTACAATACCAACAAGCTTTTTCGATGTTTTTGCAGTCAAATTTTCACCCAGTTTTTTATGTGTATTTACAACTGCAAACAGCACTGTTATATAATCATTAAATTTTAACAACGAAAGAAAAAGTAGAAGCTCATAAGAAATAAGCAAACTCGTTAGTTTGAAGCAAAAATAATTATTTGAATGGGATATTAAAACTAAATAAGCAAATTGAATACACTGAACTAATAAAAAAAAGTTTTATATTTATGTAATAATTTATTTATTGTATTTTTCTATTCAAATTAATTTTTTTAAACACAATTGCAATATAAAAATTTAAGACAACAAAATGAAATTAGTTAATCACAGAAAGACGTGTAATTGGTAATCATTAGTTTATACAAATGCTCAACTCCTTATTTATTATTAATTGATTTATTATTCAAAAACCTTTAAAATTTGCACATGGTTAGTTTAGTTGACAATAATCCTAGGATTATGATATATAAAAAGAAACATTCTCAAATTTGCAAATACAGAAAATTTGTCAGTGATTAAAAAAAAATGTGTGAAAACAAAACTTTAAAAATAATGACATAGATCAAGATTTTATTTCTCAACTGTTAGCATTGGGTCTAGAGTGCAAAATAAAACTGTTTGTTCCAGTAAACCATTTAAGCATCTCAAAAACAAGAACTGTAGATTCAAATTGTTGGTAAGATGCTTAGATTTAGAGCACAAAAGGATCAAATGAATGTTTAACAAAAATACATTAACATAAATTAGCAAAGGGTGCTCAAATAATTTAAACATGCGACAAAAATATCAAATAAAAACTATAAAAAACAATTTAATAACCTTTAAATGCAAAAGAATATTTAAATATAAAGTATGAAATGTAATAATTTTATTTTCGCAACAAAAAATGTACAATCGTTGCCACAAATTTTGCAGGATTATGTAACTTGATACTGAATGAAGACCTTAGCTTGAAAGGTCTAAATATTTTTAATTATATTTTCAATTAAGCATTAATGGATCACTGTCAACCAAGCAGGATTTTATTAACAGGTTTGCATAACAAAATTCACATTTTTAAGAAAAAATTACTTTTAGCTCTATTAATTCGAATGTCATTGTAAAGGAAGGCTAGCCTAGAGCTGTTGTAAATATTTTTATTGGTTAATCTTACAGGACATAAGTCCTATTATATAGATATTAGTATCTATATTACTGTCATAATAAAGCACTTTTATTCAATAAACATTGTTATAACTCAAATAAAAATATTTGATTATACTTCATGATTTTTGGCAAAAATGCACAAAACTGATTATACTAATCATAAGGCCAACTAAAACTTTTATTCAACAAGCAACGAAGTACTTTTCAAAGAAAAAACTAAGCCAAACTTGACATGCCACAGTTGTCTGAATAGATATGCCTAGATATAAACTTTGTTTCAATTGAACATGTTTGGATTGATAAATCAGTTCCATAGAACTTCCTAGGTGAGAAACATTTGATATTTTTTCTTCCAAAAAAAATAATGGATTGGAAGTCTATCTCTCTCTATCCTAGATTTAAAAAAAACATTTTCAATTTTTTTTAAATTATTGAATGCGTATTTTAATTCTTTTTTTAACTTTTCAATCTAATATGCAACTAACTTTCTTCAACTTATAATAACCTACAAATAAAAAAAAGGTCAACCGATGGAAAACCATTAAACCTTTCGATATCATCAGCATTTGAGCATTGAGGAAAAACTTTCTAGCCTAAGAAATGTTTAAAAATGAAGAAAATTATTCTAAAAACCATGCTTCATGAACGAGAAAACTCACCATTCTACCGCCACCTTCCCTGTCTTCCTACGATATTACAATACAATTAAAAACATTTATTTTTTACAACAACTTTTATACTAATTATTATTCAACTAATCTAAGACATAAAAAAGTTAGTTTGCAATTAATGGATAATGCATTTAAAATGATGTACAATCAATATAATGCAGTTATGGACAATAGACAATTTTAACGCTAGCTTTATTATACTATGAAGCACTCGCTGTATGTACAAAACTATGTTGGTTCAACTTTTTTTGGAACAACAATTACATGACCATTTTCTCAATCTTAAAACAAAATTCGACATTTACATTCAAGGTAATATAAACGTTTTGGGAGGCAAGAGAATAATTATATAATTAATATAAAAAACTAGCCATAAGTGAATCAATGTTTAGCGAGGAGCATACCATACAGGTTGCTGCAACATAGAACTAAGAAACGTCAAACAATGCTAATTATGATAAATTTCTTCAGCCAATCACAGTGAACTGTGATGATGTCATGGTCATGCGACTGGTTCGAATATGGTGGCTTTGTCTATAAACAGAAACCAACCAATTAGCATATTCGAAGCGTTCATGTGACTGTGATGTCACTACTGTCGGGTTGTTGTGATTGGCTAAAAAAATGTATCATAATTAGCATTGATTGACATTTCTTAGTTGTTCTGTGTCAGTGTATAAAGTAAACTTCAAAGAATACTACTTTTGGCAATGTTAATTAGAAGGTCTTAATAGAAAAATTATATTATTTAGGCCCTCAAATGATAAAATTAGTTTGGTAAATTTAAATAGTAACAGCGAGATCTTGCTTTTGTTTCACTTGCTCAAGAAAAATCCCTTACACTGCAAATTTTAAAATGGATATTCTCTTCAAGAGTTAAATGTGTAAATTTTGCATTTAATTATTATTAAAACTGCATTAATGAAAATTATTTTAAAGCATTTTGCACTCAAAATATTAATATTGTTGAAAAAATTGCATTTCGGTATATTAAAAAAATTAACTTATTGTTATAACTTAAAGAGATAATTACATTTAACACAAATCAACTTCGTTTAAATTCAAGCTGAACTTGACACTTTAACCGTTGTGTAACACAGGTGATACAGAAGTCCAATGACTTACTCTTTTTTATGTAAACTTAGTGATACAAAACAGGTTTTTAATATGTTTATATATTTATAAAAATATTAAAAACATCAGCTGACTTCTTTGTATCACTGGTGTTGCATAAAACAATAGTAAATCATTAACACTTCTGTATCACCTCTGTTACAAGAATCAGTTAAGGTGTTAAGTAATGAAACATTTTCATTACCTAATACAAAGAATTAATTAAATGATAACTCGGAAATATAACATTTTTGCAAGGCACTGTGGTGTGTAGTTTATTTTCCATTAGGGCTGTGTAAAAATATATTATTTTTGTAAATTAATTATATTCAAACTAGTTATGCCAAAAACATCAACAGGTTTTACTGTCGAATGAATGAATGAATATATAAACAAACGGGCCTATACCCGGCACTGCACCCGGAGGGTATTTAGCACCTACAATCCACGAAGATTATACTTCATCTAACTAACTTAAAATGGGTTAAAAACACATTTAAAAATAAAAACAATGCTAATTAAATAAAAAAAAGCATACAACACATAATAAATTCCAGTGAAGTTGCCACCTTTCCTTTCCATCAATTAAACCTGACCCCGTCCATAAGAATGAATGAATATAGAAATAATGGGGCCAATACCCGGCACTGCACAGTTTTACTGTCAAGCACCTATTCAGTCTCAAAGTGAAAACCATAAAATAGCCAATAAATCAAAAAACAATTTGTAGAAAAGCTGTTGGTATTATTATAAATAATGTGTGTGCTATGATTTGATCCATAAACCAGGACTGTGGTCACTAATGTTTTATGTGTAATAATAAAAAACTGTTTATTTAAATATGAAAAATTGACTAACATTTAATGTACACTTCATAACTGTTCATTGAGATATAGATGATAACTGTAGGTCAACAAACAAAAATCTTGAATATAGAAAAATATGGCTACCTCTACAAAAAAAATCATAAAACCCTTATATCTCAATAACTAAAGTTTTTTTTTAAATCACTTGGAAATTTCTGTTGTACACCTCATAACTGTTCAATTAAGATGCAAATGATAACTGTAGGTCAACAAAAAAAACTTGAATATTTTGGATACAACTACTAAGCCAACGAAGGAATAGTAACACTTTACTGGCATTCTCGACATAATATTTTGTTGAATATGAAAGGGTACCCCGGATGACACAGATGCAGATGGCAACCACTATGGAATAGTAACGGCTATGTCTCAACTTCATTTCATTCCCTCGACAATGAAAAATGCGCCTAAGGCCTATATATTCCATCAAGTAATCACCAAACTTGTCTTTCATATGTTTATACTATTAAATTTAAATGTATGCAAACATGTACTTAAGATATATATTTTGCTATAGCCAGTCACATTAATTCATTTAAAAAATCACTGGAAATTTAATAAGGAAGTTGTTCATTTTAATTTTTGAGAACTTGAATAAGAACTTCAATTTTTTAAGCTACTAAGGTACACGAAGCTTTGGATTTATTAAAGCTACTTCATGACTAAAACCAGTGCAAGTATTTGGTATTGTTGAGGGCAAAGTACACAAAATTTGCATGCAGTGTTTAGGTATATTTTCAACACTAAATAATATGAAATAAAGTTTAGTGCTGGTCTATCATAGGCAGAAATAACAAGACTAATAATATTTATTAAAACATTGTTTAATGAAAACATTAATATCAATGGTTGAATTAATGAAATCTGCCTATGAAAGGAAACAATTAAACAGGGAGGGGGGGGGGCAAGGAAGGCAGGTGGAGAAAAAATTGGTGTGGGTAGTGATCTAAATATTGGTCCTATGAAGTGCTTTGTCACATGAACTACATTGAACATTCTGCTAAAACTAAACACTGATCTGTCCTTACCAAATCTTCAGCACCCGGCTGAAAATAGGGCAGCAAGTAAGTTAACAAGAATTGTTAGAATTTGCTCCTAGTTTTAAATCATTAAAATCTCTTCTGTAGTTAATAACATTAGTTTTATTTAATAATCTTGATCAAGAAACTATAAAAATTATGCATTTATGTACGTATTGTAGGTTCTCATATTGTGTATAAACTAGCCATGGATGGCCGGCCATCTCTCATGTGACAAATGAACAACTAAAATCTCAATAAATATCAATTTTTCAGAAAAAAAAATACTTTTTGCAACATAATTAGTGTGAATGACCACAGAAGGTCTACATTTGAATAGAGCTTTCCTTTATTTTCACACTGCATAACAATGGTGAAACAATTGAACAGAGAATGAAACTAATGAATAAAGACTAGATTAATTCAAGAGATTAACAAGGCATAATTTTACTACTTTAGAAATGGCAACTTTTTGTCACAAAATTGCAATCTATTTTAGCTATAAATCTCAAGTTGTAAATCAGGGTCTCTAAAATGGTCTAGTTTTTAGCTTTTTGGTTAGCAACTAAAAATAAATACTTCACCAGTATGTTGAGAGCCATTATTATTACTTATTAACAAGTTTATAAACCGTTGTGGAATCCTAGTGCTCAAACAATCAAATTTTGTTAGTCGCTGTTTACCTTATAGTGGTTTTGTGTGTTTAAGATCATAAAAAATGTTTGTATGTACATAGGGACAGTTTTTCGGGCTGTTACAAAAAATGGTTTTACTTCAAATAACCATGTCAATAATCGAGAGATGACTATTTTTGTACAGCGCAAGGTTGACTACAAAAAAAATAAGTTTAATTTCTTATGTTACATTTTTTAAGCACATTTATGGTAGTATGGCAACTTATTAACCAGATTTTGAATAAGAACAGAATTGTATTGACCAGAAATTTTTTAAATCCAATTTCAATAATGAAGATTACCCCGCCAGTCTATAAACTTTAATAATAACAATTTCAATTAATACAAAATGGTTCACAGCAGAAAGGACATACAATGTTAATTTTAATGAACTTCAACAAAAGACTAAATAACTCTTCATCAATTATTTATGAACTTTATAGTGAAAATAAAAACTAACAGAAATAATTCAACATAACTTGTATTTTAGATTGATGAATTTGAGGCATTTTCAATTCAACTCAATGATTGAATATAGTATAAACTAGCCATAGATGACCTGAAATCTCGCGTGGCTATAATTCAATATTTGTTTTATGAAAATAATTACTCCTG